>ONZH01025619.1:1390000-1554446 GCA_900303285.1 Rhinella marina
CTCTAGTTTGGAGGGTGTTTCAGAGCTGACAGATTCCCTTTAAGTCACAGAATAGCCCCAGCCTTCCTCCGAAATCCTGCTCCAAATAATATAAACCTATATATAAGCTGCTCGGCTTCTTTCCCTGTACCATATGCTGCTCTCAGATAGGGCAGTAGAAATCATCTTACAGGTTCTGTTCAAGCTTTTTTTTTTTTTTTAACAATAAAACAGGAAACTAACTTTAAAGGGAATCTGTCAGCTCTGAAACACCCCCAACCTAGAGCAAGAGGTGAATTCTGTGCTCCCACAAACCAGCTGCAAGAAGCATCGAGAGGACTCCTCTTTGAGTCCTTTCCATTATGTGAATGAGCACTGGAGTCCTCCCAATGCATTTTATATATTTTATTTGATCAATAATATGCGCAAAGAGCTTCTATTTTTTTACAGCAACCAAGCAGTTTATTTTTACATACATTGTTTACTTATATTTTTGTGCATTTGATAGAGCAGTGTGAACTACAATAGAACTTGTAGTTCTATTGTATTAGATTCCCTTTAAGGAGATTAAGCCACCACCAAAATCATCTCTTTCAATATTATGTATAAAAAGAAGTGATAACACAGTGCATGCCATAAATATGTGTGGGCGGTGCCAGTATGGTGAATAGCCATGCATTCCTGGCTGTAATGACGCCCATGATGCCTTGATTGATGTCCCATGGTCATTAGTGTTGAGTGAATGGAAGCATCTGAAGTGGAATTCAATCCGAAGTTTAGGAAAAATTTGATTTGCCACAAAGCTGAATTTCCTCGCGCTTTGTGGTAATGAATAATATTTCCTAAAATGGTGGCTAGAGTTGTTGGAAAGAAAAATAAATACATCATCCACTTGCTCGTGCAGAGGCTGCCCACCCCGCCTCTTGAATGGAAAATACCTGCTGAAGGACCTGCACTGACAGTGTTGTCGTCACTGCACCCTCCAAGCATGATCACGTGATGACATCATCGTGCTCCGCGCAGGTTCTTTGGCAGGTCTTTTTCAATCAAGAGAGAGGAGGACTGCGTCTGCACGAGCAAGTGGATGAGGTTTTGTTTTTTTTTTAAACTGAGAAGGCCATATTGCACTACCGTATTACCGTTTTTAATGGCCGTTTGATGGGTGCACTTCTGTCTAAGTGTCCCATTGATTCATAGGCTGAATAGGGTTTTAACATAACGTTTTGTGATTAATTCATTCGTATTGAATCAAATTTCTTGTCAAACTTTGGCGAAGCTGTTGAATCGAATGTTTCAGAACTTTGCTCATCTCTAATGGCCATAATACCTCATTACAAGACGGTTCCAGCGGCATCTGTTAAGGGGGGTTGTACTGGCCTCAGCTTTATCTGCCCATTACACATGATGCTGAAGGGTAAGGTAAAACCTAGCAGCATAACAACATGGAGTGGGTTATTCTAAGATCTACTGACTGAAGCATCTGTCCTGGAGTTTGCTGATCACATTGCTGTCATTAGCTGTTATCAGCCAGTGCAGGATAAGACTTGTCTTAGGCTACTTTCACACTTGAGTTTACTACAAGGCCCCTTCACCCGCCGGATCCGTAGTGATAATACAACCTTGTGGATCCGTAATGAATGGATCTGGTTGTACAGATGTAGCAGCGCTTCTCCTCTTTCACTCCTTCCACTCGCAGTAAAAGTACGCTATTTGTACGCATTAGCGTACAATGCATAGCATTAGCATACAAATGTGTACGCAATTAGTGTACAATGCATAGCATTAGCATATAAATGCGTACGCATTAGCATACAAATTCACACGCTACATCTGTATAATCTTTAAACATTGCTGGAACAGAACGTTTACTGAGTGTGTTATACTGAACGGATCTGTCCCCATTGACTTGCATTGGGGGTGATGACGGATCCGTCTTGGTGCGGATGCCCAGGACAGAGAGAGCAAACCGCAGCATGTTGCGGTTTGTTCTCCGTGATGGAGAGGGAACGGAATGCTTTCAGGAGCATTCCGTTGTCTTCAGTTCAGTTTTGTCCCCATTGACAATGAATGGGGACAAAACGGAAACGTTTTTTTCCGGTATTGAGCCCCTATGACAGAACTCAATATCGGAAAAAGAAAACGCTAGTGTGAAAGTAGCCTTACTCTCCCGGCAGGCTGTTCATGCATAGAATGCCAGAAATCGACCGGACAACAACCTCTGTGTGCAGCGGTACTTGTCCAGCCGATTCTCTGCATATTTGCCAGATCAACACCAGACCCCATTATAGTTAATGGGGCCGGACAGCATTCCAATTGTGTCCAGCAATGCCAGATGCGGCAGGCTGCTCCTGGCCAGAACAGCATGCCGCATCGGCAAATGCAATTGTGAAACAAGCATGAATGTACTATTACAAAGCAGCTACTTAAATGAATGCCAAGCTTGTAACCCATAGGCAAGCTTGGGTCCACCAAAGCGAAAGCCAATCTACTCTGGTTTATACAGGGGTCCTGCTTCTATGAATCCCATATACCCTAATGGGGCATATGGAAAGCGACAGTCTTTATAAGACCCCCTTTAAGTAATAATGAGCTGGAGCTCATTATTTTTTAATTTCCTATGCTCTAATTCTAGTAAAAGGATTACAGTGAGGTCAATGGTTATATGGACAAATTGGATTATCCTGCAATAAAGTTCAAAATGGGAAATGGAAAATAAAAGTCTAATTTTCCTAGAAAGACTTGTTAATGAATGAATTGTTTCTAGTCCTCCCAACCAGATCTTTAATTTTTACACATCAGAAAGACATTAGAAAGCGTATGTTGAGCAGTCTAGTACATATCCTGCCAGGCTTGCATGTCTCTGCAGGAAGACTTAGCACAAAGCTGTCACAAAGACCCAGAATGACACACGCATGAAAATATGCTGTGAAGGTGAACTCAGTAAATTTTACTGTCTGTCAGTAAAACAAACCATATACTATTGGGTTGCTAGGATATAAAGGAGAATTGGTTGGGAAAAATATAAAGCAAAACAATGTAGAACATACAGAACTGGATGTGGATTTTTAAAAGAGCTGATAACATGCTAAGTATTATGGCAGAATTGCAATGTTCATAATCCAAGATGCTTATTAGATGTGAACTTTACATGAACATTTATGGCCCAGTCTGAGGTAAATGCATTGCTTCTAGTCCGCACAACCAGATCCAGATTTCCATAATGGAAGATTAAAACGGGGGCCTATATAACTTCATATCATAAAATACATACATACAAGATCGGTTTCTACGGTAATTCTGGGGATCTGGATATTTTTTCTGCCTGTTATCCCTATACAGAGACCTGTAAGTCTATGGGTAAGTATACTTTTATATTACACTACTTAGGTGGGTGCCATAATAGTTATGAAATCCAAAGCTTTTGCCTCTGCTTTACCACCCATGATACAGAACAGCAAAATACAAATCTGGACACTCCCAGGTAAACGGATTTAGGCTTTGTTCACATCCGCATGGGAGGTTCCATTAATGAAAAAAACTGGTAAAAATAGTGCAACATGTCCCTCTACTTTGTCCACTAATATGATTGGCTCCCTGAAGGAAACCCAACAGACCCTATTATAGTCATATGACTGATCCAGCTGTGACACTGTTTTCATTTGTCTATTCCATAAAAATGGAAAGAACAACAAAGAGAAGGCCATAGCCTGGAGGATTTATTTTAAGAATTTAAAGATGTAGCCTCTCCAAATTCATGGGAGGCATGGCTAGAAATATAGTCAAAAAATATTATTTCTGCATTTTGCACACTCCTGCAACTTCATTTCCCCAAACAGACAAAGATGACACATTACTAGGACAATCACTGTCTGATAGAAAATGGTCAAACCACATGGTCACCCGCCATCATTAGAATGGATTTATGCTGACTTAAGGTGGATTTATATGGGACAATAATCAGGCATTTTTGGGAAGGAACATTCCTGCGAACTCTTGTTCCAGACAATCTGCCCATCTAAGGGTCCGTTCATTTTCAATGGGGCCGCAAAAGATGCAGACAGCACACAGTGTGCTGTCCACATCCGCACTTCTGTTCTGTGACCCTGCAGCCACGGACAAGATAAGGCATTTCTATAGTGGTCACTTCTCAGCTGAGACCAAGACACATGAGATCCTTTGAATTAAAGGGACTCTATGAAAGTAGAAAAAAATACTGTTAGTCAAAAACAGTGCCATTCTTGCCCATAGGCTGTGTATGTCATTGCAGTTTAGCCCCACTATGGGGCTGCTACTGCATTGATATGGAAGAATGGTATAGTATAATCACATTTTTAAGGATAATATAATTTTTAAAAAAAGTATATGTTAATGATCTTATTACAAAATGTTGAGATGTAATACATTTATCATAAATGTGTCCATTTTATGTGTTTTGTTTCTAACCATAAATAATATGTATTTTAAATAATATTCAATTTTATTGTTATTATTAAGAGAAATCTATTGTATGTAGTTAGTTACTGTTTTCCATACCGTTTCTGTGTTCATGTAATAAAACAGCACTGGATTCAGCTCTCATAGACATATTCCCCAGGGTTTATCTGTCTACATGTTTTCTGAGAGGTGGCAGAGTTTAGAAAAGGTAGCTCAGGTCACTTCAAAGCCAAGTATCTCTTATTTTGGTGCGTGTCCTGTTATACAAATGGAACAAAATGTAATTAATAATATGCTTACTGTCTCACGGCTACAACCACGGGTTTTGCTAGTTTAAGAAAAACATTGCAAGGTTTCTAAAGGGTCCTAATAACTCATATTAGAATGGCCAAAGGGCAGCAATTAAATTTAACTAGAAGAAAGCTACTATTAAAAAATCAAAAGCTAAAATTAAAAGTTGCTCAGGAAATATGTGACAGCTCTGAGCAGGTTAATATTCAGAGGTAATCAACAACTGAATGAGAGTAGATTAGTTAACATAGGCCTTTCCATTTAAGATGTAGCAGAGCTGGGGTGTTGATTGGGTGAGACCAATAGTAGCAGCGGAGAGACAAGGTAATGGGCATCAATAAGCATTGTGGCCTGTGTCCAATTATATCATTCACCAACCTAAATAAACTTTTTACCAAATATGAGTGGGAACTCTATTTCTATTTTTTACTCTGCTTAGTTACCAGGTTTCCTATAAATAATAATATTAAAATTCATCAGATGTCTGCCCAATTTCACAGAAATAATATTTTAAGGTGCACATAGATCACTGCCATATCAATAAAGAAAACTATAATAAACAGCTATGTTCCAAAAATTGCCATTGAAATATTATCAACATTCAAGAAATATTCATGTATTTCACTATACGGTACCATGTGCAGCACTGTATTATGGTCATTAATGGTTTTTACTTAAATAAACGTGCAATAAACTTGTGTCATCCAAACAATACTTGATCTTTCTCTGGTCTCCAGCAGGCTAAGGGAAAACTGGCAGGTAAACTTGAATTTGCTTTATCTCTCTGCTGCTATGCTATTCTCTGGCTTCAGTCTAGTTTCTATCAGCTTCAGTTACTGTTTCTTATGAGACCCGTTTTGCTGAGTAGGGTGACTTTGGCACCGTTTTCCCTCTTAGAGGTACTAAGTCTTTTTATATATCAGGAATGTGCTGCTCTCTGAGCTACTTTCCCAAACCTCCTGCAGCAATGAGGGGAAAACCTCACTGCACCATGCTGCTAAACTCTCTCGCTCCCACTCTCAAGTCCCCTTCCTGCAACCCCTCCCTTGGTAGGAAACAGCACTAGCCCACTGTCCATTCTGACTAAAGATCTCTCTGCCAGATACACTGCCATCTGCTGGACAGCCAGGCACATTACATGAACATATAGCAAAATGACATGCAGATGGTAGTACAGTTGGTGGTGCAAACCAATACATTGGCAGTAAACTGGCTAGCAATAGGAATGTAGGAGTGGTAGTTTCCCTCTGGGCCACTACATATACTTATCTATGAAATTAGAGGAAGTATAGACCTATAGACTTGAAAAGAGTATGGAGAATTAAAGGGGTTGTCTCACTTCAGTACTCAGTACACAAGGCACTTACTAATGTATTGTGAGTGTCCATATTGCTTACTTTGCTGTCTGGATTCATTTTTCCATGACATTATACACTGCTCGTTTCGCACACTATAGGAAAAAGTGTCGGCCTTTCGGGTGGTCAGAACCGTGGGAGCACGTATAGGCATGCTTGCTCAGTAGCTTCTGTCCTGGCCATCTTGTATCTGCACTGCAGTGGTGGCTGTAACCCCTGGATATGAGCAGTGTATAATGTGATAGAAAAATGAATCCAGCCAGCAAAGAAAGCAATATGGAGAATAACAATACATTAGTAAGTGCCTTGTATTAACTTTCTCTACATGATAAATACCATTTGCTGAAGTGAGAAATGCAGTTTACTGCATGAAGCCTTAAGACTTCTAGGTTGGCAATATTATGACATGAAGAATGACAAGTAATTATCGGAAAAGCCATTACTGAGAATAAATAGGCCATGTTACTATACATATAGCAGTTTTACTTATGTAATGGACTAATAGTAACAAAGGATAAAATGGCAAAATACCATAGTATATCTGGCAGTGGTTCAAATCTTTAGGATAGGCCATTTATCAGAATGGAAGAGCCATGCCCCCATGTTCATCAAGACAACATAGGAAACGTTTTGCTATTCGTTATGGGGCCTCCAGTCTTCTATGTATGCCCCTGACTACTTGCGATTTCTAAATTACTTTTCTCCTTGTGTCACTAAGTACATAGAAAACAGAATCTATCAATGTCAAAATGTATGATATTATAAATACACATATATAGAAAGACAAATGACAGCACTAAAAATGTTGACCGGCGCTGATCTTAGACACCCACCTCCAACAACAATCTCTGCTTCAGTATTTTAAAAGGGATACTGGGAATCTGAGCCTCTACAATATTTTATAAATACAAAAGATTAGAAGTGCACATTTAGAAATCAGAAATTACTTTCTAAAAAGATTCACTGTGAACCAGAAATATGAAGATATTTCTCTCATTTCCCATAACTTTAAAGCAGCCTAACACATTGGATTAAAGTCCACAGATAGTGGTGGGATATCCAGTCCTGAAGATTGATAGCACTAGGCATGACGTCTCCAGCGCATAATCAACCCTACCAAGCTATATGCCTGGTTTAATAGGGTTGATCATGGTGACAGAGCCTCTTTAAAAGGATTCTGTCAGAAGTTTTGACCATGCTAAACTGCTGATAGCACTAGGTAGGGGCTGGAGAGATCAGGACAAGCATACCTTTTGCAGAGTTTTTATCAGAGTAGCGTAAATAGGAACTTTTATTCTGCCAGGTTTTGCTCTTGCCAATTCTCAGAAGGTGGTGCTTCACTGAGAAGTGGTCTCCGTGTTGAGCTGCTTCAAAGTCCCTTCCCTCCGCTCAGCTGTAGCATCCAACCAGGAGATGCACTAAAGTTCTCACTCTGAGCAAATGGGAGTGACAGTGAACCAGCTCAATGCTGAGAGCACTGCATAGTGAAGCTCCACGTCCATTGCACTTGCAGGAGCAGAACCTGGCAGAATAAAAGTACTCACACTACTCCTGATGTTAAAAGCTCAACAAAAGTGCATTCCCCACTGAAGTCAATTGAGAAGGGCTTAAATATCAGTATTTGTTGCATTCTCAGAATCAGATCCTTTCCTGTATTGATGCATAAATCTCCTTTCCTCCACATGTAATGAATGTCCTTTGTAAGGTCCTAGGAATGAATAAATCCTGTGACAACAAATGTATTTATACATGTAAATAAGATCACCTCTAAGGCATCATCTTTCCAAGCTGCTCAGTACATAAGAGACCTTCCATCCCAGTTGCCTGGGTTCAAACTCATTCAAGCTCTCCTTTATCCTTTTCATAATGTGGTGGCTAAAACTGAATAACAATCGAAATGTGATCTCACAAGGGACTTATAGTGGAGGTAATATTACATTGAAATCCCAGTAGTTTTTCGCCCTATAAGACGCACCGGCCCATAAGACGCACCTAGGTTTTAGTGTAGGAAAATAAGAAAAAAATATTTTTCATCAGATCCTCTTATCAGACTGCCCATAAATTTAAGGACATCACATCAGACCCCCATATCAGCCCCCTGTGCCCCCATACCATCTCACTGTGCTCCCACCAGACCTCAGATCAGCAGAATGTGCCCCCATCAGACCTCAGATCAGCAGAATGTGCCCCCATCAGACCTCAGATCAGCAGAATGTGCCCCCATCAGACCTCAGATCAGCAGAATGTGCCCCCATCATACCTCAAATCAGCAGAATGTGCCCCCATCAGACCTCAGAGCAACAGTATGTGCTCCCATCAGACCTCACATCAGCAGAATGTGCCCCCATCAGACCTCACATCAGCAGAATGTGCCCCCATCAGACCTCATATCAGCAGAATGTGCCCCCATCAGACCTCAGATCAGCAGAATATGCCCCCAACAGACCTCAGATTAGCATATTGTGCCCCCAACAGACCTCAGATTAGCATATTGTGCCCCCAACAGACCTCATATTATCATATTGTGCCCCCAACAGACCTCATATTATCATATTGTGCCCCCATCAGACCTCATATTACCATATTGTGCCCCCATCAGACCTCAGATTAGCATTTTGTGCCCCTTCACGCCTCAGATCAGCGTCTTGTGCCCCTATCAGACCTCAGATCAGCCCACGCAGCCACTTAAAGACCATACTTACCTGTTCAGCGGCAGCGTCAGGTCATAGTGCGTGCCGGCAGGGAAGAGAGAGGAGCGCGGAGCGTGGGACCGGACAGCAGCGGCAGCGCAGAACAGGTAAGTATGGTCTTTAAGTGGCTGGGTGGGCTGATCTGAGGTCTGCTGGGGGTCCCTACGTACAAGTGAGCGCTTCCTTATGGAAGCGCTCACTTGTATTCGCCCTATAAGACGCACCGCATTTTTCCCCCTACTTTTGGGGGAAAAAAAGTGCGTCTTATAGGGCGAAAAATACGGTATTTCTCTTATTTGCTTTTGCAGCTGCTGCCTGACATTGAGTACTGCTACTTAGTTTACCAGTAACCAGAATACCCAATCTTTGTTATAGTTTTATGCTCAGTTTTATCCCATTTAATGTAAATGCAGTAATACAGATACGACAAGGAAGGTATATTTATTACATTTATCAATACTGAAATTCATCTGTCATGTTCTTTCCATGCTGCTAAGCTTATCTTTTATTAGTAGAGATAAGCGAATTGATTCTAAAATTTGGAAATTCCACCAGAATTTTTCAAACAATTAGGACACTACCAACCCTGAATTTTGTGTCATTCAATGTGGGAGAATAAAGGCTAGAGAGGAAGAGAGACAGAGAGAAAGAGACTTTTACAGGCAATCAGAGCACTTCCTGAATAAATCCGACCTAAATTGAATCTGAGAGTTGATTCCACTGAATCAGACCCACTTTGAATTTTAAAAAAGTTGTTCATCTCTATTTATGAGATATTGATGGGATAGGTGATCAAATATTGAGTGGTTGACTGCTGAGACCCCCAGTCCTTAGTCCCATTCATACTGGAAACACATGTGCAACCTCTTCCCGTAAAAATAAAGGGAATCACTGAAACCAGTGATGAAGACGGCCCAATCTTTGATCAAAAGTTCATAAAGCCCTAAGGAATGGGAACCTTGTAAAAGCATTCTGTGCATGCTTCTGTTACGTTATTATGCTTACTTGAAGATATAAACCTATACACAGGGTAGCATGGATAATACTCACTGTAATGTCACCTCACATTCATTTACTCCCAGCAAATAAGTCATTTAGGGCAATTAAGGGATTTTGATACAGAGATAAGTATGTTTTTGATATGGTAAGCACAGGGGTAAATCTTTACTGAATATGTAGAAGTTGCAGTTCTACTAGGGCTACGTTTCTACAGTAGTCCACCAAGATACCGGCACTCTGGCAAAGCTACATTCACTAAACAGTGAAAAACGGCCATGTGATCGACATATTTTTAACGGCTGTCACACAGATATTTTCAGAACCATTACAGTCTATGGCGCTACTCACATGTCTTTTTTTAATGGCCAGCGTACAGCGGTCATCGAAAAAATAGGACATGTTTTATATTTGGCCGTTTTCATGGCTAGGCGGACCCCATTGAAATCAATGACTGCCGCTTAGACTGGATTGCACCCATTTAACGTGTGCACTAGTGAAAAATGGCCTTTCAGGGATTAAAAATAATACAAAAATATAATACTCTCATCCACTTGCACATCCCAGACACTCGCACATATGCAAATGGTTGAGGTATGATTTTTTTTTTCAAGCATTAAAAATATGCTGCACATTATTTAATACTGGGTACCACTCTGGGAGATATTATTACTGCTGGGGGCCACTATGGGAAACATTGTTACTGCTGGGACGACTATGGCATTATTGATGCTGAGGCACATTAGACTGTAATAGATTGTAAGCTCTTGTGAGCAGAGCCCTTGTTCCTCTTGTTTTAATTGTTTATTGCTATGTTATTTATGACTTTATTTGTATATGAACCCCATGATTGTAGAGTGCTGCAGAATATGTCGGCGCTATATAAATGAACATTGAAAAATGACAGTGTATGTTTTTCATGGCCATTTTCTTCACTGTTATGTGATTGTAGCCTGAAAGATTCGCCAGTGAACCATGAGCTGTCTGATCCTAGTGGGCAGGCTTGGTGATTGTACACACACTCATATCTGGACAATGCTCCCATGTGATATGAGACTGAAATTCCAAGGGCCAACCATTTTGATTATGCAATTCATGAAACATAAGAACTGTGCTATGTTTCTGGATTATTCGCTACATTCTGGTTATTACATTTTGCAGGCATGAAATCTTTCAAGCAATATGTTGACCTACAATGGGAATCCCTGTAGACATGGCCAAGAAAAACGGCTGCAGGATAGGTGTTTGCATCTAGATGTTGATTACTGCCAGCATTCATTAGAAATGGCCTGAAGTAACCTCTGCTAAAAAGATTATTCAATTCTGCACCCTCCCTTCATACCCACCTACTTTATAGAGTTTTACTGGCATGGGAAGTTTAATGGACATTTTCTTCTCATGATCTTCTAGGTAAGGAATAACGGATTTCATCACTAACAAGATGGGACTTCTTTCCTTTTTACGGCAACGCCTTGGACTATCTTGTCTGTTCTTGGTATTTCTTATCATGGTACTTGTATGCCCAGGTGAGTATTGATGCTTCCCCAGGTTTAGGACAGTTAGTTCCATTTCTATGATGCTGGCTGGTGGCACCCTCTATGCCTAAGTTTGATACTTCTGTGTAATATTATGATGCCATTACAGTGAGATTAAGAGCATATAATACACAAAGAGGACCAGCCACATTTTAAAATGTACAAATGAATGACTTATTCATATACCAGAACACATACTATACTCAAGTTTTCTAGACACAACTAATTCTAAGTATGTATCTAAAGGGAATGTGTCATCCGAAAATGATCTGCTGTTTAAATAAAAAAAATTTTTATGTTTAACATATTTTTAAAGAATTTTTGATGATGTTTTCAATTTTCCATGTATTCCATATATTTAAACAAAAAAGATAAAATCCTGCAGTTTTCGCACTGGCCACTATGTCTAATAATTCGCGCCACTTCTTGGCCTGTACAGATCACTTTACTTCAGATAACTCATTCTAATCCTCTATGTAATGATAACACCTCTGTGTATAGATAAGACAGAATCCACCATTCACAATAGGTGATTCTCAGAGTTTATCTATTCTTCCCTTGTACAATGACCTCTGCACAGGTCACATGTCTAGAAAACTCCCCCATAGAGGTCAATGAGGTCTCCTCTTGACCCTTGTGTCTATGGCCCATGGTGCTGATGTAAAGCAATTTTCTTAATGCTGTGTAAATGCTGTTAAGAACAGCTCAGGCAAGATGGCTGCCCCCATAATCATGTTCAGAAATAAATCAGAAAATAAAACAGATTAGAAAAAAGGAGATGTGTTACTATCTGGTTTTAACTGGCCAATAACATTTTTGGTGACACATTTAACACCTTTAAGTCATGATTCAAACGTGCATATTGCCTGCAGGATTTCAGGTTTAGTGAGATACATTAATACAGTGATGCAGAGTTGGTAGCTTTGTTTGCATTGTATTATTGCTATACTTTACAACAAAGATTAGTGTAATATTGAGGACCAAGACTTTTTATTCATGAGACACTGTAGAAATCTATGTTGAGGTCAACTGTGTGGGTTGTCAAGGGAAAATCAAATTCAGGTCAAATCCATATTTCTTGCTCTCTGGGTCAGCTAAATACTGTATATCAGACATAGCTGTAGTATACAGAGCATCCTAGAAGTTCTTACTGATGAAAGATGCCACAGCTAGGTGCTACCTTTATACTTATCCACCCTGAGTGTATGATTTGTGGACCTTTGTTGTTTTCACCACCTACGGTCTAAGCTTCTGCTAGAGCTGCAAGCAACATATAGTTGTCTGTGTTGTCTAGTGTTGTCTATGTGTATTTTGCATTTTTTGAGAAAACTGTGAGATTTGCTTGATTATTACAAAAAAAGCAATAAATGTCATAACAATATGGGGCCACTTTTAGGTATTTTTTTTCCCGGGGCCACTTTAGGTTCCCAATCCGCCCCTGTAAACGTGAAACAGGAATGACTAGCGTCTTCATTTTTTGAAAAAGGCCACACAATGGATCTGCATGGATGGACACTCTCTGGATGGGCAATCTCTTTAAAGCTATGCTTTTTTTCATCATATGGCACCTTTTTAAGTGGATGAGTGGGGGGGGGGGGGGGAGTGGAGAATGTAAACCCTGTATCCACCAAGACGACTATGAATGGAATCAATTATTTGATTGCTAAATGGACCAAGAATCCGAGGTAGACTCTCAGGCCTTCCTAATGACATCATGTTTTTAATCTTGGTCTATAGCATCTGTACCACCGCCAAGAGGAATATACAAACTGAACACAATACTCACAGTTCAAAGAGCTTTGGTGCAGTGAACAGCCCAGTTTTACTAAATCCCCAAGGCTTAAACAGAGAAGCCACTTGAGCTGAATGTCCACACATAACACCACTTGTTCTCACATGTACAATGCCTTCTGAAATTCTTCAGACCCTTTTACTTTTTTCACATTTTTTAAATTAAAATCTGCAATCAATAATCGTAATGACGTAATGACAAAGTGAAAAAATGTTAGAAATATTTGCTAATTTATTAAAAAAGAAAAATGAAAATATTGCATTGACATAAGCATTCAGACTCTTTACTCAGTTCTTAGTTGAAGCGCCTTTGGCACCGATTACAGTCTGCAGTCTTTTTTGGTATGATGCCACAAAGTTTGCACACCTTGATTTGGGGATTTTCTTCCATTCTTCTCTAAGGATCTTATCAAGCTCTGTCAGGTTAGTTACAGATCATCAGTAGACAGCTATTTTCACTTCTCTCCAGAGATGTTCAATTGGGTTCAGGGCTTGGGCTGAGCCATTTAAGGACATTTACAGAGTTGTTCCTAAGCTGCTCCTGTGTTGTCTTGTTGGATGGGGAACCTTCGGACCCCAGTCTGAGGTCCAGAGCACTCTAGATCAGGTTTTCAGATAGAATATCTCTCTTCTCTGCTCCATTCAGTTTTCCTAAGCAGTCTCCCTGTTCCAGCCACTGAAAAACATCCCCACAGCAGGATGCTGCCATCACTATGCTTCACTGTAGGGATGGTATTGGTCAGGTGACTAGCACTGCCTGGTTTCCTTCAGACATGATGCTTAGAATAGATTGTGTGACTGTGCCTCCACATAATCCTGTCTCTGAGCTCTACAGGCAGTTATTTCCTTCTCATGGCTTGGTTTTTGATCTGATATGCACTGCCAGCTGTGATACCTTTATATAGGCAGAGGTGTGTCTTTCCAATTCATGTCGAATGTGAATTTTTTTTTTTTAATGAATTTGCAGATATTTCTAAATTCAGTTTTCACTTTCTCATTATGGGGTATTGAGTGCAGATGGATGAGGGAAAACTTTGATTTCTTATTTTGGCACAAGGCTGCAACATACAGTACAGACCAAAAGTTTGGACACACCTTCTCATTCAAAGAGTTTGCTGTATTTTCATGACTATGAAAATTGTAGATTCACACTGAAGGCATCAAAACTATGAATTAACACATGTGGAATTATATACTTAAAAAAAAGTGTGAAACAACTGAAAATATGTCTTATATACTAGGTTCTTCAAAGTAGCCACCTTTTGCTTTGATTACTGCTTTGCACACTCTTGGCATTCTGTTGATGAGCTTCAAGAGGTAGTCACCTGAAATGGTTTTCACTTCACAGGTGTGCCCTGTCAGGTTTAATAAGTGGGATTTCTTGCCTTATAAATGGGGTTGGGACCATGAGTTGTGTTTGGTAGAAGTCAGGTGGATTATTATTTGTATTATGGCAAGAAAAAAGCAGCTAAGTAAAGAAAAATGAGTGGCCATCATTACTTTAAGAAATGAAGGTCAGTCAGTCCGAAAAATTGGGAAAACTTTGAAAGTCCCCAAGTGCAGTCTCAAAAACCATCAAGCGCTACAAAGAAACTGGCTCACATGAGGACCGCCCCAGGAAAGGAAGACCAAGAGTCACCTCTGCTGCAAAGGATAAGTTCATCCGAGTCACCAGCCTCAGAGATCACAGGTTAACAGCAGCTCAGATTAGAGACCAGGTCAATGCCACACAGAGTTCTAGCAGCAGACACATCTCTACAACAACTGTTAAGAGGAGACTGTAGCAGCAGGCCTTCATGGTAAAATAGCTGCTAGGAAACCACTGCTAAGGACAGGCAACAAGCAGAAGAGACTTGTTTGGGCTAAAGAACACAAGGAATGGACATTAGACCAGTGGAAATCTGTGCTTTGGTCTGATGAGTTCAAATTTGAGATCTTTGGTTCCAACCACCGTGTCTTTGTGCGACGCAGAAAAGGTGAACGGATTGGCTCTACATGCCTGGTTCCCACCGTGAAGCATGGAGGAGGAGGTGTGATGGTGTGGGGGTGCTTTGCTGGTTACACTGTTGGGGATTTATTCAAAATTGAAGGCATACTGAACAGCATGGCTACCACAGTATCTTGCAGCGGCATGCTATTCCATCCGGTTTGCGTTTAGTTGGACCATCATTTATTTATCAACAGGACAATGACCCCAAACACACCTCCAGGCTGTGTAAGGGCTATTTGACCAAGAAGGAGAGTGATGGGGTGCTACGCCAGATGACCTGGCCTCCACAGTCACCAGACCTGAACCCAATCGAGATGGTTTGGGGTGAGCTGGACCGCAGAGTGAAGGCAAAAGGGCCAACAAGTGCTAAGCATCTCTGGGAACTCCTTCAAGACTGTTGGAATACCATTTCAGGTGACTACCTCTTGAAGCTCATCAAGAGAATGCCAAGAGTGTGCAAAAGCAGTAATCAAAGCAAAAGGTGGCTACTTTGAAGAACCTAGA
This sequence comes from Rhinella marina, assembly GCA_900303285.1. Lineage (NCBI taxonomy): Eukaryota > Metazoa > Chordata > Amphibia > Anura > Bufonidae > Rhinella > Rhinella marina. Next base: position 1,405,566 of record ONZH01025619.1, read on the forward strand.
ATATAAGACATATTTTCAGTTGTTTCACACTTTTTTGTTAAGTATATATTTCCACATGTGTTAATTCATAGTTTTGATGCCTTCAGTGTGAATCTACAATTTTCATAGTCATGAAAATACAGAAAACTCTTTGAATGAGAAGGTGTGTCCAAACTTTTGGTCTGTACTGTATGTAAAAAAAAAAAAAAAGTGAAATAGTGGAAAACTTTCTGAATGTCTTGTATTATATGTACCTAATCCCCCTTTAAAACAGTTGTCCAAAAGTTTTGGGGAAAAAAGAGTAGCAGCAAATATTCTAAATTATCAATCAATGTTCTTCAATCCTCCACTGGGCGTTATGTGGTGCCAGTATGTATGGTATATGAGTGCTGTTAGCCAGTAAACAAAGAGTCTAGTGCTGGAGTCAAGGGGACTAAACAAAATTGCTTTTTTTTTTTTTATATATATCAGTACATTTTCTGCTTCACTTTCCCAACTATAGACCTTCCAAATGCACATGCTTATCTAAAGTTAGAAGATAATGAGAATAAAAACCATTAATAGTGTACAATGTGGGGATCACAGCCAGAATAAAAACTACTCTGTACATAAGGCTCCCGTTCAAGTGGACTCGAGCCATCCCTGCTTTACAGAAACAGGCATTAATCTGAATGGCCGTTATGTAATAATACATCTTCTCTGCCAGGGAAATGTCTGGCTGGCTCTGGCTTATCCCAGCAAAATAAGCGGTTTGCTGGGAGTGCAGGGTTCAGAACCTGGGGTGGCATCAGGGGTGCACCGAGACTTTCTGCCACCTGAGGCAAAAAGTGAATTGCCTCTTCCCCCACCCTGTATTCAGGGCTTTGCTGGAGGCTCCTTCCCACCAATCCTAGCAGAACGCTGCCTGAGGCCACCGTCTAAGTTTGCCTCATGAACAGTGCACCCTGGGTGGCATTCTAAAAGGGATTGTTTTTAGTATACTGGGCAGACCATTAAACAACTCTTTGGACTGTTTATGTTGACTCCAGAATTCTACTAACTATCTGAAAAATTTGAGATATTCCAAGGAAAATCATTAAAAAGTACTGTGTAAGGGGAGTAAACGTTATACTTCCCCAGTAATGTAAAATACTTTTTGAGACTGGTAATTGTCTTTTACATGTCATACAAATATATTGTATGCACATATGTGAACTGGGATGATGTGAATATCTGATATGTATTGACCGTACACCTTTAGGTTCTTGGTTGCTTGGGATTGTGGGCTGCAGTATTCAGCAGTGCTGCTATCCACTGAGATGGTAGATGGGTTTTTGGATAGAATGCTGCCTGATAGGAGGGGTAGAGAGGTGCTGATAAAAGTGAATGGTTTGGCTCCAAGGGGTTGAGTGTGGTTGGTCTTTGTAAGGTGCCTGGAAAACCTGTGATTGGTCTATATATCTGTAAGGCCTAGGACCTGTCCGTTGGAGGTTTGTCAGTGAACTGGAGGGCAAGGGGGAACCCTATATTAATTTATTTTATTTATTTAGCTTGCTCATATAGTGACTTAATTCCGTAGCACTTTACAGAAAGTGTCATCACCTATATTCTCCCTTCTGCAGCACATTGCCTGCGGATATATCCTTTTTACTGGACTGTTTAGTTAGATACTGCTCGGTAGTTTGTCAGTTTATGTATAAATGTGTAGTATTAATTTGTCACCACTAGATGGCTCTATAAACCACAGGATATATGAATAGATTTATAGCAGACTATGGCTGAAGTCGTGTTGTGTGCAATGGTGCCCTGTACAGAGAGGATGAGAACTAGTCTGGAGGCATGGAGTATTTCCCTAGAATATGTATATCTGCTCTTATTCTGTATATATGAACACTGCATAGTACCAATTCCCTCATCTTGTACACAAAATCAAGGCAATTAAACCAAATAGAAATAGGTTCAATTGCTCTGCTAGATTTATTTCAAGCTGGCAGTTCAGGGGTGTGTCTTTTCTCAGCGGGCATAATCTTTCTCCAGCAGCTCTCTCCTTGTAACTATCACAGCATCTAAAAGTAGATACAGCTGGTGGCAGTTGAAGCATGGAACGTTGCATGTTTGTCCAGGCTGGTTTGAATAATGTAGAATTTTATTTTTTTCAGACAATACCTTTAAAAAACTAATCAGCACAGAACTGTGAACCTGCAGTTGTGTATAAGGCATTGCCTTTACCTACCAGTTTGTTTCAGATATCATCTTATAACTGAAGATTAGAAAATGAAAGCCAGTCACGGAAAATGCCATAAATGAAATGTTATCTAAAACTAATGCCATTATGATTGCTGTACACTACTAATACTAAAATATGTAATATATTTCTAGATGTTTCAAGTGGAAACAAACTTCGAATGATGCTTCAGAAAAGAGAAGGTAAGTCAATTTCCGCTTAAAATACTAAACAGCTAATAGAAGCAATTCTATTACTGCATAACTTCTAATGTTGACATAAAACTGTGGGGGACATTTATCAAGACTGGCATTCCCCTAAGTCAGTCAAGATCTCCTATGTACTGGAGTAACAAGTGCCATGAATAATTTCATGGGGAATGTCCTCTTTAAAGGGGTTGTATACATTAGCAAACCCACTTTCATATACGATAGAGGGGAATTCTGAGTTAACAGAGGGGATCCCATGTTCAGGAGCCTTATCTATCAAAGAGTTTTTCACTTTGCAAGGTTTCACTGTGCTCTCTGCACTGAGTTGCTTCATAGACCCACCCCGCTGCTGTAAGTGATGGCTGTAGATGTCTCCTAGTTGGATACAACTGTCACTCAGAGACGAGGGAGGCGGCTGTGTAGCAGCTAAGTGCAAATGACACTTCACAGTGAAGTTCTGCATTTGCAAAAGCAGAATATGAAAGAATAAAACTTCATATTCACACTACTCCTGATTATTAAAGCTCCAAAAACAGTTACATTTTCTCCAAGTCCAAGGCAGCTCCCACAGTAATTATTCCACTCCTTCCAAAGGACATAAAATACAAAAGCAGCAAAGAAAGGGTTAACCGGCTCCACCACCACCACCATCATATGATGCACACTGTGAAAATAACCAAACAAAATAACCAACACAGATTTACAACTGAAACACAGATGTCTGCTGCTGGCAAACAATGATTCCGTATGGGGATAAGCAATGGCATTAGCAATCATACCTCCTCATACTGTGGACGAGATTGCTGCATGTAAATGCAGCTTCTTTCCCCACTGATGAGAAAGTGATTTCAGGAAGGATACTTCTCTCACAGCTCACTCATGTGTTGAAAAAAAAGATGGACTCGAGGAAGGTTAAATTATAGGTAAGACAAATTTTCTATTTCCTCATCATCCTCAGGCAGCACAGAGTGGGATATGAATAAAAAGGAATAAAGGGAGGGTAAATTTTACAGAATGACAATTAAGAGAAACATGGCCCTCTCTGCCACAGGGGTCCACCGGGCAGATCATGCCCTACCTGGAAAAGGAGAGGACCCCTTCTACCATATAATAGAATTTGATTTCTACCATATAATAGAATTTGATTGGTTATTTGACCTTCCAAGAATGTAGGTTCTATCAAAAGATAGACTACAGGCAGACATCATGTAAAGAACAGATCTTTGGTATCACTTAAGGTAACTCCCATTAACGCCATTTGGAAAGAAAACCTTATGTAACAATTGACAATTTCTATTCCACTACTTGTAAGAGAATAAGGAAGACAAGCTCTCAGGTCTGAAACAACATTTTTGGTGATGGGGTGCTGATTAGTGAACAGCCAGTCTGCCATTTTATTGCAGACATAAAAAATATCGGTGATGATATTTAACTCTGTCTGGAAGCTCACTGGCAAGAGCTGAGGTATCATCCAAAATCAACAACAGAGCGAAAAATTGTACTAGAAAAGACTATTCTCCCAGAGGCTTGAATAGATTCTTTCTAATAGTTTACTGAAGGAAAACCACAGGCTGAGACGGTCTTTAAGGTATAAACTATTGATGAGGGAAGAGAGCTTCAAATCCTAGATCTGAAGTTGCTTCGCTCAAAACTTCAGATTAATGCTGTACAGAGATCCATCTCCGTACAGCATTAAAATGTATGGCCTCCAATGAGACTTTGTTGAATAACTTCGGTATTTGATTTTAAACTGGAAAACCAGTTTAAAACTTGGATCTGAACTCAGCTCAACTTGTAGGAAAACAGGTCGAACTGGATGGACAGATGTCTTTTTTCGGCCTTATAAACTATGTTACTATGTTGATCTAGGAACACCACAGTCCATAAGAGGCCAAACAGCATGTTTGCTACTCCTTTAAGACCTTGAAGAAGAGGAACAAGGAAAATATTGACTCAAAGAAAGAGCATCGACCTTCAACATACAGCCGAGCTTGGTGACTCCAAAACTAGAGCTTGTTACTCTTTCTGGAAATGTAAGAAATTCAGCTCAACTCTGATGACAACTGTGACTTCCATCTCATAGAAGCTAGCCAATAGATACGTCACTTGGACTGCGTTATTGGGGTTTGAATATACTATGCTAGGGTCCATGATACACTGGACTTCTAGGTAAGTTCCTTCAACTTGCCAATATCTGCAGAAACTACTATTTGGCTTTCATAATGGCCTCTTGCACGGTGCTCCACCTTCAGCCACAACCAGGTAAGATTGGTCAGATTTTACTGGACCCGAAGATAGAAGGATCTTGATGCCAGGATCTGAGAACCTACTGCTGGAGATTTCTGAAGTGGCTGTTTGCCAAGACTAGGCATCCAAGGCTGGAGTGAGATAGCCAAGCTCTAAAATGGCATAACGGACACCTAATATGTTGGAATATGGTAACAATATTAATAAGTTGTGGAGAGAAACAACTTTCAGTATAATGTTACCAGGAAAATCCATGGTGTGCAATTCTTCAGCTGATGAGCACAGAATCTGGGGCCAGGATGTACTGGACACTACTATGGCATACAAGATACCAGGCGTCGGGGATACTTGCCATATGCTGCAAATAAAGCTAGGAACATTCATCTTAAAGTAAGCATGGCGTTTAACATATCAGAGGCCAGGGATACACCCCATTATATGGCATGCACTTGATGACAGGGTCACCTCCATAGGCCTTAAGGCATACTTGAAGCCAGCACAGCATAAAACATATCAGTTGCCAGGGCTACCCACCATGGTGTGACATGCACTTGATGACAGGGTCAGACCCCTAGCCTGAAGGCATATCTGAAGTCAGCACAGGATGTAACATATCAGATGCCAGGGCTACCCACCACAGCGTGACATGCACTTGATGCCAGGGACACCCCTCCTAGGACCTAAGGCATATCTGAAACATACCAGATGCCAGTGCCACCCCCCATGGCATATGAATCTTTAAGACTATGTGGAAATGGATCTAACACATCTTTCTCAGGAATTCCTCTTGTATGAATCAAAGATCTTCTTTGTGGCTAAACAGAAACAGGTGGAATGTATCAAACGTGAAGGTGCCATCTTCTGAAGACTTGCAAGATCCATCCACCTGACATAAATGCAAACCAAACTGATAGAACTTCTTCACTCTTCAAAACAGGTTCATCAGAGAGAACTTCAATATGTCTCTCACAAGCAGTGGATTCAGAAGATAGAGATTATTTACATTACCTAGAGTTTAATGATGACTTGTGCCGCTGATAAAACAGCCACCTGAGGCTGTCACAAGAAGAAATATTGCTTGCTGCATAATTTCACTTCTGCCTGGGGGAAAACCACCATCTCTGCAGAAATCAGAAAAGTGATCGTCTGATAGTAGTAGTGAGCACTTAGACTCCATGTAAAGAACTGTTGTCCCATAAAATAAACCTCTACCTAAAGGAGAAGCAGGGGAGCCTGGATCCATGGCTATAACAGTGGTAAAATGTAGAAAGCACAACTGCACCACCTGTGTTAGACCTCAGTTTCTTCCACAGAAGCACAGCTGTAAAGTCATGAAATATCAGAACATAAACTTACAACGCGTCGCCTCCCAAGGCCGAACGTGTCCCAGGTCTATAGGAATGCCGAGTGGTGTGGTGGGGCCTCAATAGTTTGTGTGTGTCACGGTGCTCCTACCTGGATACAGCTGATCCCCAGGGTTAGGCTTGGAATCAATGAAGGGGGATAGTTGATGTAGGAGATGGAGAATAAATCGAGTCCAGACCTTGATAAAGTTCAACGGCCTTACTTGCATAAACTTTCATCCAGACAATATTCAGGCTTTCTGGCAGGCACACTTGATAACTCTGTTTTCTCTCTGCTTTCTGTGCCAAACTCGGCTTGGGTCATTACTTTTGGTCGGTTCTGGTAACCTTGGATTGGGGTGCCTTTGGCTGTTGTCCCCCTCCTGACACTTAGTAAGTAAATTAGCAAGGAGTCAGTAGTCAGCTACTTCATTTTGGAGAGACTCCTGCCTCAGCTGGAGAACTACATCTTTAATGTCTTCTCAGCTCTACTATCAAGTCTAAAACTCGAACTAACTAGAACTGCAACTCCTCCCTTTGGGAGGAAACAGAACTGGTCCACTTCTCCCCAAAAGGGGGAGAATGGAATGGTAAGTTCCATTCTATCTAAGAATCTCTCTCTCTCTGCCAGATACACTGCCATGAACATAACAGTTTCAGAGCAATAATATTAATGCATAGTGTAAAGGACCTGGAAATAAATACACAGATGGCATTAATGTTAGACCATTAGAGACAATAGCAGGGTGAGGAAATGGTAATGCGTGTAATAGTAGCAATGAAAAGTATAAGGAAGCAAGAACATAGATGCATAACGTGTCAGAATCCCCTTAAAACGTGATAATAATGGCTCATATAGCCCTCCAGACTCAACTGTCCAACCGCTGATAAAATAAAAAGGAAGAAGGCAGATGTATACTCTGTCAGAATCCTCAGAAAACAAGATGATAACAGAGAACAATAGCTCATATACCTGAAGATTAAGGCTACTTTCACACTCGCGGGAGCACGGATCCGGCAGGTGAAGGGGCCCACCGGATCCGTGCTGCCGCAGGTGCACGTGTGGGTCCGGAACTGGGCTCTGGCCACATTCACTAGTGAAGATTTCGTGTCTTCCCCCAGAGAGCTGCCAAGACATACCTGGAGTCTGGTCCCAGTGTCCGCGGGAGAATAGTGCAGGAAGGGGAGCCGAACCCAGAGTGACAATGTGAAGATTCCAGCGCAGCCTGCACAGCGCTCCCTGCTGGACCTCCAGAGATGAGGCCGAGTCAGAAGGAAAAGTGCAAGGTGACGGATCCGTCATGAACTCCATTGAAAGTCAATGGAGGACGGATCCGTTTACTAGTGTGTCACATCGAACGGATCGGTCCCCATTGACTTGCATTGGGGGTCATGAAGGATCCGTCTTGGTGTGGATGCCCAGACCGGAGAACAAACCGCAGCATGTTGCGGTTTGCTCTCTGGTCTGGAGATGGAACAGAATGCTTTTAGGAGCATTTGGTTCTCTTCAGCTCAGTTTTGTCCCCATTGACAATGAATGGGGACAAAACTGAAGCGTTTTATTCCGGTATTGAGCCCCTATGACGGAACTCAATACTGGAATAAAACAAAGAAAGTGTGAAAGTACCCTAAACTGTCCAGCGGCTTATAAAAAGAAAGCAAGAAGGCAGTTGCATATCCTGTCAGAATTCCCTGAAAGCGGAATAATAGCAGAGAACAATAGCTCATATAGCCCTGCAAACTGTCCAACGGCTGATAAAAAGATCTACAAGTTTAGGAAACATCAACAGATCCTACAATAGTAACAGAGGTATCGGAGGAAAATATCACTAGGCAGATTCTTAACCTCGATAGTGGCCATTGGGAAGCCAAATGTCCTCATTAAGGTTCTGATTGAAGACCAGACATGAAGCAACTGCACAGCTCCATTCTCTTTGCACAAACTCTTTAGTCAAAGGATGGGAAGGCAATATCTTCACTTTCACACACTGAAATAGAAGAGACAGCACTTGTTCTTTGGAATTATATCCTCATGTACCTCCACCAGGGGCGGATTGGCCATAGACCTTACAGGGAAATTTCCCGGTGGGCCGATGCCCAGGGGGCCACATGGGCCCTCCTCACAGCCTCCCAGTGGAAGTTTTTGGGGATGTACTTTGTACTGCTGGCAGTATTTTGGGATGGACTGTGGTATTTGGCTCTGTTGGGGTGGTATAATGTGCCACAATATGGTATTGCAGGCCCTGCCGTCCAACAATTTGGAACCGACTACAAAATGGGGCCACTTTTAGTATTTTTTCCAGGGCCACTTTAATGTTCCCAGTCCGCCCCTGACCTCCACAGTCTGTCTCACAGCTCTAATCAACTTAGAAGTATCCTCCTTTCTAAACATACATGTCTCCTCCTCAGCAGTGGCCTCAGATTCCCAGATTCTGTAGTCAAACTGACAGAAAGAAACACAGTTAAACAGGTCCAGGAACTGGTGCATGGGCTCATCGGAGTGGAGGGTCATGATGCAGAGCTATGAACTCAGTCCTACAGGGCTGTGTCAAAGGAAAGAATGGATAGAGAGGCTTATCCATGGACACCATGCAAACTGCAGGGAAACCGCAAAACCAACCAATCGTCCCTTACAACCCTGGAAAGCGTGGGCACAGATAAAGCAGACAGGAGCTAAGGAAAAAAATTCAGTGTGTGTTCAGGAAGACAGGACTTATATGATGGTAGATGTGTAGGTTGTTAACCCTGTTAACCTTTCTTTGCTGCTTTAGTATTTTCGGTCTTTTGGTAGGGGTAGAATAATTACCCTGTGTGCTGCCGAGAACAGAAAGGAAAATAAAGTTGGTAATGCTATCACAAGTCGTTACCTAGTGCTGTCAACACTTTAGCATGGCCAAAACTGCTCATAAACTCCTTTCTAAAGGAGTATTCTGATGACAGACATACATAGTATAACCCTTGGATATGTATTCAAGTTGGTGAAATAATACCAGTAAACTTTTTTTTTTTTAACTTAGATACTTTATGCCAAGTTCATACAATTAATCTCAAAATTGAATTTCTTTTCCTTTGTTGGAAGCAGCTAAGGAACCTGCAAAAAACATTGTATCTGTAGACGGGAACAAAGCCAATGAGTTTTTGAACACATTAAAGAGATCTAAGCGCCAACTGTGGGATAGGAGTCGCCCTGAGGTTCAGCAGTGGTACCAACATTTCCTCTACATGGGCTTTGATGAAACAGTAAGTGGTGCTAAATCCTGTCTTTATAGATTAAAATGACAATCTAACCTGGACATTTTCATTAACTGATGATATTGATACAATATTTGCCTGCAAATATAAAAAAATGGAAACATGACTGCAGAAAATAGTTAGAATTTCCACCACTTAATGCACAATATTTAAAATATCTCCATACAGTAATAATAGTACAAAAAAAATATTAACTGTGATAAAACTGCATGTATTACGGTGCCGGTACATGTGACTGATATGCAGTAACCACAAGTGGATTACCGCTAATTGCCAGACTGCAACTGTACTTGCAACTAAAAAACACTGCGGTAATCCATATGTGGTTCCCATGGCCCACCTGCAATGTATACTCTCAACATGAAATGGACTCTCAACATGAAGTTCAACTACATAACAGCATGTGTGTAACCATTTTATTGTGCATGCCAAAAGTGAAACCTATAAAGTGAAAAATATGTGCCCCATTCTTTTACACTATATATGTCAAAGTGTAATATTTCAGTATGTTTTTGTGCAGAACTTCAAAAACAATGTAGAGTTTGATGCTATTGTTTACACACACAAAAAAGTTTTTTTCTAACTGAAAGGGACGACATGTAACATATGCCATATATTTTTGCAATACAGAAATATGAAGATGATGCAGATTACTGGATGAATCAACGCAGAGCTGGAACTGAATACTACGGAGGTTTTCACCACCACCACTATGACGAGGATGCACCAATTGGACCACGCAATCCAAATACGTTCAGACATGGAGCCGCAGTGAATTATGATGATTATTAACCTTGCCCTAAAAATAAGAAGCTGTAGGCAAAGCTTTCAGCCTAATTGGCAATAATGTATTTGTTAGCACTAAACCTGTGGGGTTAAAAAGAACAGCTATGATCTATGTAACTAATCACTTTATAGTGTCATGCTTTAGTCTTGTTTCATAACACATTTGTGCATGGTCACATTTAGCAGTGCTAAATACTTGTTATGCACATTAGCAGCATGAAGAAGACAATACTATTTTTGACGCACAATGACAAATGGTGCTTTTTACTCTTACATTATAATAAAACTTCTCTATGTAAAGACGGTTTGTTTGCTTTTCTATGAACAGCACACAAAATACCAATTAAAATAGCTGTATGATTTAATGACACCTCACAGTTTAAACCTACTGTGTGTGTGTATACAGTGCCTTGTGAAAGTATTCGGCCCCCTGGAACTTTTCAACCTTTTGCCACATTTCAGGCTTCAAACAAAACTGCTGTTCACAAACGCTCTCCATCCACCCTCAAAGAGCTCGAGCTGTTTTGCAAGGAAGAATGGGCAAGAATTTCAGTCTTTAGATGTGCAAAACTGATAGAGACATACCCCAAGCGACTTGCAGCTGTAATCACAGCAAAAGGTGGAGCAACAAAGTATTAATGCAAGGGGGCTGAATAATTTTGCACGCCCCACTTTTCAGTTTTATTATTACAAAAAAAGTTTAAATGATCCAATAAATTTCGTTCCACTTCACAATTGTGACCCACTTGTTGTTGATTCTTCACCAAAAATGTAAAATGTTATATCTTTTTGTTTGAAGCCTGAAATGTGGCAAAGGGTTGAAAAGTTCCAGGGAGCTGAATACTTTCGCAAAGCACTGAATGTGTATATACATATATATATATATATATATATATATATATATATACACATACACACACACTAGCAGAAGGACTCGGCTTCGCATGGGTATATTTCATCTATTTTATTTAATGTTTGTGTGTGTCGTTAAAAGATATCGACAGTGTCCCCCATAATAGTGACCTCTACAGAACCCTGCCCCCTTAACAGTTAACACCACAGACCCCTACCCCTTAACACTGACCCCCCACAGTGCCCGGCCTCCTTAAAATGGGATTCCACAGTTCCCCACCCCGGTGACAGGGCCCACCTCTTTAACAGTAACCTCTACAGCACCCCGCCCCTTAACACTGACCACCGTAGCGGACCGTTCCCCTAAACTGTGACTGCCACAGTACCCTGCTTCCTTAACAGTGACATCCACAGTACCTCGCTCCATTAACAGTGACCTCCACAGCGGCCCTCCCTTTATTTGTGACCTCCACAGTACCCCGTCTCATTAACAGTGGTTTCCATAATAACCTGCCCCCTCAACAGTGACCTCTACAGAGCTCTGTTCCCTTACAATGTGACCTCCACAACACCCCAACCCCTTAACAGTGCCCTCTACAGCACCATTCCCCATGTAACAATAATTCTGGAACATCTATTCTTATGTCTGTATGTTGTACCATTTTTTAATTATTTCTACTAGAAGTTATTAATGAATTGCTATAAGCCTTCAGTAAGGGTACAGAGGGGAGGTAACAAGTTGGGTGTGTGTACCTGCATAGTCTGAAAATGGCAGCACTGATTGGATAGAGTGAGTCTGTGCAGGTACACACCCCCACCTGGTTACATCCCCTCTATACCCTTACTGAGGGTTAATAGCAATTCATTCATAACTTCTAGTACAAATAATAAAGCAATGGCACAACATAGAGCCATAAGAATAGATGCTCCAGATTTGTTATTACATGGGGAATGCATGAAGCTATTAAAACAGACATGTGAGGAGTGGTGCAAGGTTCTCTTTAACTGACATATAAGCTGTCTTATACTAAGAATGTCCTTCGTTGCCTATAGCAACCAATCAGAGCTCATATTATTGACCTGTAGAAAAATAGAAGCTGAGCTGTGAATGGTGGCTATATGCAACCTGATGAATATCCCGGCTAACTGCCCCAACAGACAATGGCTCCTGTAGTTTGGCGGTTAGGTTACTAAGCGTATTTTATGGCAAATAACTGGAAAGCGCGGGGTGAAAATTTCCACTGAAAACATAGTCTATTACGTTCCCTGAGTCACAGGAGGCAGATGTGCAAAAACTTTGTGATTTTATGTGACAGTCTGGATTTCATCTATTTCATTTATTGTTTGTGTGTGTCGTTAAAAGGCATCGACAGTATCCAGGATAACAGTGACATCTACAATACCCCGCCCCTTAACAGTAACCTTCACAGCCCCCACCCCTTAACACTGACCCCCCCCCCCCCACAGTGCCCTGTCTCCTTAAAATGGGACCTCCACAGCAGTCCACCTCCTTAACTTTGACCTTCACAGCAGCCTGCCCCTCTACCAGTGAGTTTCACAGCACCACACCCCCTTGACAGTGACCTCTACAGCACCCGCCCCTTAACACAGACCATAGGTTACAGTCCCCTTAACTCTGACATCCACCATTCCTGACCCCCTTAACAGAGACCTCCAAGCGCCTTCCCCCTTAACAGTAACATCCACACTACCTTCCCCTTTAACAGTGACCACCACAGCAGACGCCCCTTCATTAGTGACCTCAACAGTACCCCATATCTTTAACAGTGATTTCCACAACACCCTCTTAACAGTGGCCTCTACAGCAATCTGCCCCTTAACACTGACCTCCATAGCAGACCGTCCCCTTATCTGTGACCTCCACAGAAGCCTGCCCTTAGGGTGGCCAGAGGTCCAGTTTTAGGCCAGATAATCCGGAGGCTTTTAGACTTCCTGACCTCTGTCTGGCACAGGGCCGCTTTTAAACAGCTCACTCTCAGACAGTAGCACTGTGCTGTCTGAGCGTAAGCTGCAGGAAGAAACTCACCCTCCCTCCCACCCCTGCAGCTGACAGAAGTTGATTTTTACCTTCATTTTTTCAATGCCTGTCGGCTGTGGAGTTGGGGGGAAGTGGCCTAACTGGTTCGAGGATGTGGCTTCGCGGGACCTGGGGCGGAGTTTTCAAGTCCATCTTTTGAGGGAGGCCTGAATGGCCACCTACCTGCCCCCTTAACTGTGACCTCTACAGCACTCCGCTCCCTTAACAGTGCCATCCACAGCGCCCTGCCCCTTTAAAACTGACCTAAGCAGTGAAGAAAAATGGCTGGGTTATTATGGAAACCTGGTGTAAAACTGTGTGTATGTGGAGACTAAGGGCCTGCGAGCTTCTATTGTCTGATAAGGGACATGTGACCGTGTGTATGGTTACTGCTGGCCCATGGTAGGTGGCGAGAAAGGCTCTGGATTGAGCCAGAAATTCCCATGTACAAAAGTGGCTAATAAACTAGAAATTAGCCATAAATATCTACCATAAAGAATCCTCTTCTATATTTGTGTACAAACCTTCTCTGCGTTTGGAGGAAAAAAGGTTTGTACACAAATATAGAAGAGGATTCTTTACGGTAAGAGCAGTGAGACTATGGAGGTGGTGATGGTAAGTTCACTAAAAGAGTTCAAGAGGGGCCTGGATGTATTTCTGGAGTGTAATAATATTACAGGCTATAGTTACTAGAGAGGGGTCATTGATCCAGGGAGTTATTCTGATTTCCTGATTGGAGTCAGGAAGGAATTTTTTCCCCTAAAGTGGGGAAAATTGGCTTCTACCTCACATGGGTTGTTTGCCTTCCTCTGAATCAACTTGCAGGATAACAGGCTGAACTGGATGGACAGATGCAGAAACAGTCCTCCTGAAAATACTGGTACCACACAGAAAAACAATACCCCCTTACCTTTCAGATCAGATCCCCATATCAAACCCCAGATGAGACCCCCCCATCTCCAGACCCCCATATAAGACCCCTATTAGACCTCCAAACCCCCATATCTGACCCCAATAGACCTCCAAAACCCCATATCTGACCCCCATTAGACCCCTAATCAGACCTCCAGACCCCCATTAGACCTCTCTAGACCCCCAGTCAGACCCTTCAGACCCCCAATAAGACCCCCTTCAGACTCTTCAAGCCCCTAATCAGACCCCCAATCAGACCCCCCTTCTGGCCCCCATATCAGACCCCCCCTTCTGGCCCCTAATCTGACCCCCCTATCAGACCCCCCTTCTGGCCCCCATATCAGACCCTTCAAGCCCCTAATCAGACCCCCAATCAGACCCCCCTTCTGGCCCCCATATCAGACCCCCCCCTTCTGGCTCCTAATCTGACCCCCCTATCAGACCCCCTTTCTGGCCCCCATATCAGACCCCCCCTACTGGCCCCCAATATCAGAACCCCCCTACTGGCCCCCAATATTAGACCCCCCTTTAGGCCTCCATATCAGACCTCAGTTGCTCCTCTCCCTGTCCTGGCTGTCTCCCTGCTCTCACCTCTTCCCAGGCCCGCGCTGCAGTCACCTGACCTCCTGCAGCATCAAGTTAGAGTGCGCTGCCCCTGAGTGCTCCACCTGCCCCCTCATATCTCCATATGATGCCCCTCACCTGCTCACCATGAATCTCTGTGTAGTCCAGGTCCTGTGTAGTCCTTCCTCACTGGGCTGCTGGCCGGAACACACAGCCCCTCCTCCTTCCACAAGCTCCTGCAGTCGGGGCTTGTCATGTGACCATGAAGGAGCATGTGACCAGTGATGTCACAGACATCCTTCTGGCCACTACATTTTACCCACTACGGAGGCTGAACCAAAGTCCTCCACAGCCCCCACCTCCATGAGGTCAGTAGAAAGTCGGCGCTACCAGCGCTTCACTCCCCCTCCTCCTGCATACTAGCGAGCGCTTCCATTATGGAAGCACTCGCTAGTATTCCCTTTATAAGATGCACTGCATCTTATAAAGGGAAAAGTAGAGCACCACTGGCATGGGAGGCCCTGGCTTAGGGGCCCGGTCGCAACTGCGACCACTATAGGTACACCAGTGTCTCCCACTCTTTACACACTGATAGCAACACCGCAGAAGAAATGCAAGCACAGGTTTCCAGTATCCGTAGTTTTAGGTGCTACACATCTCGTATCTTCACAGCATAGACAATTGCCTTCAGATGACCCCAAAGATAAAAGTCTAAGGGGGTCAGATCGGGAGACCTTGGGGGCCATTCAACTGGCCGACGACGACCAATCCACTTTCCAGGAAACTGTTCATCTAGGAATGCTCGGACCTGACACCCATAATGTGGTGGTGCACCATCTTGCTAGAAAAACTCAGGGAACGTGCCAGCTTCAGTGCATAAAAAGGGAAACACATCATCATGTAGCAATTTCACATATCCAGTGGCCTTGAGGTTTCCATTGATGAAGAATGGCCCCACTATCTTTGTACACCATATACCACACCGTACCATCAATTTCTGTGTTCCAACAGTCTTGGAGGGATCTATCCAATGTGGGTTAGTGTCCGACCAATAGCGGTGGTTTTGTTTGTTAACTTCACCATTCACATAAAAGTTTGCCTCATCACTGAACAAAATGTTCTGTGTAAACTGAGGGTCCTGTTCCAATTTTTGTTTTGCCGTTTCTGCAAATTCAGTGCGCCGATCTGGGTCATCCTCGTTGAGATGCTGCAGCAGCTGGAGTTTGTAAGGGTACCATTTGTTAATAGCTACCTGTTTCCCCGAAAATAAGACCTACCCCGATAATAAGCCCTAGTGCTATTTTGCCCTGTTTTTGGAGTAGGCTTAAAATATAAGCCCTACTCCAAAAATAAGCCCTAGTTACATTGAGGATACTCTGAGAATAGGGTTACGGTCCGAGCCCGGCCTTGGGGCGGAGCCCCGCAAGTGATTTTAATGGCCAGTCAGGGCCTCTCTGCTGGTGACGCTACCGGTAATATCCGCCAAAGGGATGTTCGACTGATGCCACTCTCCAGTGACATGCAGCTAGTGCTACGCTGTGGGCTCTTGCTGAATGAAGCTAGGACAGCCACTGATGTTTCTTCATTAGTGACAGTTTTCATGCGTCCACATTTTGGCAAATCCACTACTGAACCAGTTTCACGAAACTTGGCAAGCAGTTTGCTAACTGAGCATGGGAGATGAGTGGCCTCGTAGGGTGTCTTGCATTGAAATCTATCCCCAATCTGTCCCGAATGACCCGGGTACTGCGTTCACCAGACATCAGCACAATTTCTATCCTTGCCTTGAAAAAAATACAGTTTCATATATGTGTAAATACTGTCTGTTCAAGAATGATGGCATGGAAGGATTCTGCAACTATATGTCTTACAATCCCTTGCTACAGCCACACTTCCCAGAGACAATCTCTTCAAAGTTTGATGGAAAATCAAACAGTCTGTGAAAGAAAGGGAGCAGAGGGAAAAATATCATACAGAAGTATTCATTGACAACAATCAAGACTCATAATGAGAAAATATTACATAACTGACAGATTGGGTCACTGTCACTAGTGGGGTACCACATGGGTCAGTATTGGGCCCTATTCTCTTCAATATATTTATTAATGATCTTGTAGAAGGCTTGCACAATAAAATATAAATTTTTGCAGATGAGACTAAACTGTGTAAAGTAATTAACACAGAAGAGGACAGTACACTGCTATAGATGGATTTGGATAGACTGGAGGTTTGAGCAGAGAAGTGGCAGATGAAGTTTAACACTGACAAATGTAAGGTTATGCACATGGGAAGGAATAATGCAAGTCACCAGTACATACTAAATGGTAAAACACTGGGTAACACTGACATGGAAAAAGACCTAAGAATTTTAGTAAACAGCAAACTAAGCTGCAGGAGCCAGTGTCAGACAGCTGCTGCCAAGGCCAATAAGATAATGGGTTGCATCAAAAGAGGCATAGATGCCCATGATGAGAACATAGTACTGCCACCTTACAAATCACAGTTCTGGGCTCCTGTGAACAAGGCAGACATAGCAGAGCTGGAGAGGGTTCAGAGGAGGGCAACTAAAGTAATAACTGGAATGGGTGGACTACAGTACCCAGAAAGATTATCAAAATTAGGGTTATTTACTTTAGAAAAAAGACGACTGAGGGGAGATCTAATAACCATGTATAAATATATCAGGGGTCAGTACAGAGATCTCTCCCATCATCTATTTATCCCCAGGACTGTTACTGTGAGGAGGGGACATCCTCTGCATCTGGAGGAAAGAAGGTTTGTACACAAACATAGAAGAGGATTCTTTAAGGTAAGAGCAGTAAGGCTATGGAACTCTCTGCCTGAGGAGGTGGTGATGGTAAGTTCACTAAAAGAGTTCAAGAGAGGCCTGGATGTATTTCTGGAGGCTAATCATATTACAGGTTATAGTTACTAGAGAGGGTCATTGATCCAGGGAGTTTTTTCCCCTAAAGTGGGGAAAATTGGCTTCTACCTTACAGGGTTTTTTTTGCCTTCCTCTGGATCAACTTGTAGGATAACAGGCCGAACTGGATGGACATATGTCTTTTTTTGGCCTTATAAACTATGTTACTATGTAAGTGTTACAAATATAGTGTATATATTACTTCAAGTTAACATGCTGGATTGATAGAGAGAGACACTGAGTTCTGTAATATACACCAATGAGCAAAAGGGTAACAATGTTTTGAAGTTTTGACTTTTAGGCTCCATATCTCACCATCCACTACAGCTTCGAACGTGAGACTACCATCATTTTATAGACATCTAATAATCATCTTGGCTATCTCATACATAAATTGCATTTGTAACTATTTAGTCTTGTCATGTAACTGCATTTTTACTGTTTTGCTCCTACAATTCTAAATTTTTATTACTTTGTAAATCCACCTTTGGCATGTCTCAACCGAAATCTGTTCCCAGGTCTCTTCTACACGTTGGCAATGTTGGTGCATACTGGTCGACTCACTTGGGTACGAATAAAGCTTTTTCTTCAATTCTACCCACAAGTGTTCTATTGGGTTGAGGTCTGTGGACTGTGAGGGGGGGGGGGCAATCCAGTACCTCTGCTTCATTATCATTGAACCATTTCTTCGCCAATCTCGACGTATGCTTCAGGTCATTGTCCTGCTGGAACACTATGTTGTCCTTTTCATGTCCAGTACTCTACTGTACAAAGTAACTCATCTTGCAGGATACTGACATATAGCTCAGCTTTGAGACCACCATCGATCCTGGTCAAGTATTCAACGCCTTTGGCTGTGAAACAACCCCATATCATCAGGCTTTCTCCACCAAATTTCCACCAAGGAAATCTGTCACTTGTTTTAACGATATTAAAGTATTAGTATTGCCATGACCAATAAAATACCTGCTTTGTTCTTGTAGTCTTCTTTCTTTGTTTCAAGGTCTGGTTCTCTTGTAAATCCAATTTTTATAATATGCAAATTTTTCCACAAGGAGCCCAGAGGGGTGTTCTTCTCGTTCCATGGAGCCCAGTAACGCCCCCTCCTGTGCCCAGCCCGTTTTCTTTCAAATCCTAAGAACGTCTCTTTAATACAGAAGTACACGCCCACATCAGCATCGTTTGCCGCCGCCCCGCTCCGCTACTTCAGTGGAGTGATTTAACCACTCCTACTGATACCCGGCTTCCAGCACCGAAGTCTCACGCAGGCACAGTACAACTGAATGCCTGCGCCTGCGCAATATACATACTGCTGAGGGAACAGCTTCAAAAGCTCATGCCCAGTGACGTAATCGATCAGCTGTTCTCATACCAGAGCATAGGAGAGAGAGCACGCGCTACACCTGAAAAGTCAGCATCCTTGTGTGTGCTGGAAGCCGAGCATCAGTAGGAGTGGTTAAATCACTCCACTGACGTAGCGGAGGGGGGCAGCGGCAAACAATGCTGATGTGGGCGTGTACTTCTGTATTAAAGAGACGTCCTGTCGACAGGACTTTGTTTTCCGTCCAGCATAACGGCAACCAGACGGATCCGTTATGCAGAGCCATAGGCTTCTATTATGACGGATCAAAACGGAATGTCTCTTAAAGGTGTCCGTTTTGATGTCAGTCCTAGGGATTCCGTTTCTTTCCGTTATAACGATGTTATAACGGAAAGACTGAACGGAAGCCCTAACGGTGATGTGAACGAGCCCTAAGTTGTATATAGGTTTATATGATGAAGAAGAGAAGCTGAACTCTGTGATATATACCGCATTTTTCGCTTTATAAGACGCACCCGATGATAAGACGCACCCTGGATTTTAGAGTAGGAAAATAAGAAAAAAATATTTTTCATCATACCTCATATCATCATACCTCATACCCCATAAATTTCAGGACATCAAATCAGACCCCCATATCAGCCCTCCATGTCAGACCACCATCAGACCTCAGATCAGCCCTTCAGCCTCCATATCAGCCCACTGTGCCCCCATTAGACCTCAGATCAGGCCACTGTGCCCCCATCAGACCTCATATCAGCCCACTGTGCCCCCATCAGACCTCAGATCAGCCCACTCTGCCCCCAACAGACCTCAGATCAACCCACTGTGCCCCCATCAGACCTCAGATCAGCCCACTGTGCCCCCATATTAGCCCACTGTGCCCCCATCAGACCTCAGATCAGCCCACTGTGCCCCCATCAGACCTCAGATCAGCTAACTGTGCTCCCATCAGACCTCAGATCAGCCCACTGTGCCGCATATTAGCCCACTGTGCCCCCATCAGACCTCAGATCAGCCCACTGTGCCCCCATTAGACCTCAGATCAGCCCATCAGCCCCATAAGGATACAATAAAAAACTCTCTCACCTCTCCTGCGCCGCGGCTCCATTCCAGGTCTGGCGCTCTTCTGTCTTCTCTTGCCAGGGCTGCACTGTCACCTGATGCTGTACGCGGTCAGGTCAGTGCAGCGCCCGCAAGAGAAGACAGAAGAGCGCCAGACCTGGAATGGAGCCGCGGCGCAGGAGGGTGAGTATGTTTCCCCGCTCCCGGCACCTATTACATACTAGTGAGTGGTTCCATAATGAAAGCGCTCACTAGTATTCGCTTTTTAAGACGCGCAGCAATTTTCCCCCTACTTTTGGGGAGAAAAAAGTGCATCTTATAAAGCGAAAAATACGGTAGGTTTATATGAGAGAGGGGGAGAAGCCGAGATCTGTGATATATAGGTTTATATGATAGAAGGGAGAAGCTGAGCTCTGTGGTATATACAGTAGGTGTATATGAAAGAGGGGGAGAAGCTGAGCTCTGTGATATATAGGTTTATATGATAAAGGGAGAGAAGCCGAGCTCAGTGATATACAGGTTTATATAAAAGAGGGGGAGAAGCTGAGATCTGTGATATATAGGTTTATATGATAGAGGGGAGAAGCTGAGCTCTGTGATATATAGGTTTATCTGATAGAGGGGAGAAGCTGAGCTCTGTGATATTTAGGTTTATATGATAGAGGGGAGAAGCTGAGATCTGTGATATATAGGTGTATATGATAGAGGGGAGAGGCTGAGCTCTGTGATATATAGGTTTATATGACAGAGGGGGAGAAGCTGAGATCTGTGATATATAGGTTTATATGATAGAAGGAGAGAAGCTGAGCTCTGTGATATATAGGTTTATATGATAGAAGGGAGAAGCTGAGCTCTGTGATATATAGGTTTATATGACAGAGGGGGAGAAGCTGAGCTCTGTGATATATAGGTGTATATGATAGAGGGGAGAAGCTGAGCTATATGATAGAGGGGAGAAGCTGAGCTCTGTGATATATATGAGTATTATACTTACCAGTAATCTGCTTTCCTGGAAGTCTCCATGACAGCACATCCTGAGACTGACTTCCTCTGATAGGACAGAAAAAACACAGAGAGGTTTAAATCCCCTCCCCTTCCCCTCACCACCAGTGTATTTTTAACG
The DNA here is from genome assembly GCA_900303285.1 of Rhinella marina. Classification (NCBI taxonomy): domain Eukaryota; kingdom Metazoa; phylum Chordata; class Amphibia; order Anura; family Bufonidae; genus Rhinella; species Rhinella marina. The sequence goes on from ONZH01025619.1 coordinate 1,426,383, forward strand.
GAAAACCAGGGAAAAGGGAACCTTATCAAAATAATTTATATCAAAACAAGAATAACAAAAGCAAAAGATAGGGAGGAAAATATGTGTTGTCATGGAGACTTCCAGTAAAATCGGATTCTGAAATGGCTGTTCTTATCCAGTGGGAACTCAAACTCTTCGCTGCCTTTTTCCCTTGTTAGTCCTACAGAACTGAAAAAAATAGGTTTTTGTCAATTCTCCAATCCTTGGTGGACTCTTGGTAATGAACTGCACGTCTGACATCTAGATTATGGAATTTAGCTTCTTGCTAATTTTTAGGGTTGGCACAGAAGGAGGATATTATGTCTTGGGACCTGTGGAAGGAGGCAAATACTTTAGGTAAATAAATTGGAATACCAGCTTCTCCTCAAAGATTCTTAGGAAGAGCTCCTGGATGGAAAGGGCATGATGCTCACATACTCTTCTTACTGATGAGATGGCTACTAGGAAGATGGTCTTGAGGGTAAGCAACTTGATAGAAAGAGAATCCAGTGGTTCAAAGGGGGCAGCAGACAAACCTAATAGTACCATATTTAGGTTCCAAGGAGCAACAATGCATCCGAGAGGCTAGTTTTATAGAGAGCCCTCAAAGCAGAAACGTGTACGCTCAGCGTATTTGGACATAGGCCCAGGTCCAATCCTTCCTGAAGGAGATCGAGAATAAGGGGAGTATTGGGAGATGACTGATTAAATCCGTCACCACTCCAAAAAGCAAGCGTCTTCCATACCTTTACATAGTAACATAGTCTATAAGGCCAAAAAAAGACATCTGTCCATCTAGTTCGGCCTGTTCTCCTACAAGTTGATCCAGAGGAAGGCAAAAAAAAACCCTGTGAGGTAGAAGCCAATTTTCCCCACTTTAGGGGAAAAAAATTCCTTCCCGACTCCAATCAGGCAATCAGAATTACTCCCTGGATCAACGACCTATCTCTAGTAACTATAACCTGTAATATTATTACCCTCCAGAAATACATCCAGGCCTCTCTTGAACTCTTTTAGTGAACTTACCATCACCACCTCCTCAGGCTGAGAGTTCCATAGTCTGACTGCTCTTACCGTAAAGAATCCTCTTCTATGTTTGTGTACTAACCTTCTTTCCTAGAGACAAAGAGGATGTCCCCTCGTCACAGTCCTGGGGATAAATAGATCATGGGAGAGATCTCTGTACTGACCTCTGATATATTTATACATAGTTATTAGATCTCCCCTCAGTCGTCTTTTTTCTAAAGTGAATAAGCCTAATTTTTATAATCTTTCTGGGTACTGTAGTCCACCCATTCCAGTTATTACTTTAGTTGCCCTCCTCTGAACCCTCTCCAGCTCTGCTATGTCTGCCTTGTTCACAGGAACCCAGAACTGTACACAGTACTCCATGTGTGGTCTGACTAGTGATTTGTAAGGTGGCAGGACTATGTTCTCATCATGGGCATCTATGCCTCTTTTGATGCAACCCATTATCTTATTGGCCTTGGCAGCAGCTGTCTGACACTGATTTCTACAGCTTAGTTTGCTGTTCACTAAAATTCCTAGGTCCTTTTCCATGTCAAAGTTACCCAATATTTTACCATTTAGTATGTACTGGTGACTTGCATTATTCCTTCCCATATGCATAACCTTACATTTGTCAGTGTTAAACCTCATCTGCCACTTCTCTGCACAAGCCTCCAGTCTATCCAGATCCATCTGTAGCAGTGTACTGTCCTCTTCTGTGTTAATTACTTTACACAGTTTAGTATCATCTGCAAAAATTTATATTTTACTGTGCAAGCCTTCTACAAGATCATTTATAAATATATTGGAGAATAGGGCCTAATACTGATCCCTGTGGTACCCCACTAGTGACAGTGACCCAAACTGAATATGTACCGTTAATAACCACCCTCTGAGCCAGTTACTTACCCACATACAGACATTTTCTCCCAGGCCAAGCATTCTCATTTTGTATACTAACCTTTTATGTGGTACCGTGTCAAATGCTTTGGAGAAGTCCAGATATACGACATCCATTGATTCGCCGTGGTCCAGTCTAGAACTTACCTCCTCATAGAATGATTAGCCATGCTGATATGGAGTTATTTGCTTATTTTCATTGAGGTACTCCAAGATAGCATCTCTTAGATAGGCTTTTGAAGTATTACTGACTTCCTGCTGAGTAACAAAGTTTTTACCACTTTTTCTGATAGCCCCAGCATTAGGAAGATGGATTCCTCAGTATCCAAGTGGACAGCTTTAGAAGTCTTGGGTTTGGATGATTGATCGGACCTTGAGACAGCAAATCCGATCGCTGAGGTAGAAGTATTGGATCCTCCTTGCTGAGGGATCTAAATAACCTGAACCATCCCATTCTGGGCCAGAATGGATCAACTAGTATCAGAGAGCAGTTCTCTGTTTGGAATTTCTAGAGCACTCTTGGAATCAGCAGAATGGGAAGAAATGCATAGACCAGCTCCAAGGTCCAGCTCTGGCTGAACACATCTACAGCCACAGGTGAGTCTCTTGGGTTGAGAGAAAAACAATCTGAATAGACCGGTCTTTCTTGAAGCAGACAGGTCTAATACAGGATTGCCCCATTGATTCTTGATCATCTGGAAGACCTCTGGCAAAGGGACCACTCACCTGGATCTAAAGTATGATGACTTAGGAAATCCGCTTTGACATTGAGAGACCCCCTCAGGTGTACTGGAGATATGGATTTGACATTCCTTTCTGCCCACTGCTCTGTTTAATATTATTCTCTGATCCAAAGTTGATTGAGACTTCTTCCATTTTCTGAGGATGAAGTTTTGAAGAAGTCTCATGTGAAACTGAGCTTGCGCCACTGCTGGGATGCAAGATGACAGGTTTCCTAACATCTTCATGCCCTCCCTTATAGTACACACATTTCTCTTCTGGAATTGGCAAATCCATATCTTCAGGTACTGACTCTTCTGAGGAGGAAGGTAAGATCTCTGGAGATTGGAGTCCAGTAAGATACCTAGAAAAATCTTCCTGTTCTCCGCGATGAGATTTTTCCCAGTTGAATAGGGGAAATAAGCAGATCTCTGTTTGCCACTATCAGAAGATCATCTAGGTATGGGGCAACAAGTATTTGCTTAGTAATCTTAGTGGAGATTCTGGGAGCTGAGGATATTCCAAACGGAATACAGATGAATTGGTAACGATCGATGTGACCCTGCATCTGAACTGCAAATCTTAGATACTTGATTGAGGGTGAATTGGGACATGAAAGTAGGTATCTTTCAGATCTAATGTAGCCATCACCTCCTCTTTCCGAATTAGCTTGACAGCATCTTTCACCATCTCCATCTTGAACTTGTGGTAAGTAATATGTTTGTTTAGTGGTTTTAAATTTATTATAACCCTGAACTTGCCGTTTTGCTTTCTCACCAGAAATAGAGAAGAATAATGACCCATGCTTCTTTCCACAAGGGAAACTGATTCTATTGTCCCTAGGTGAACAAGCTCTCTTATGCCATTGGAAAAACTGGACTGCTGACATGGGGGAGCTACATTATAATACATTTTTTAAGGGGAAGAGACTCCAATTCTATTATGTATCCTTCTGTTATGATGTTGATAACGTAAGGATCGAAGATGATCCGCTCCCAGGTGTCTATAAGGGAGATGAGTCTTCCCCCTACTCGGATGACTCTTTGTTGGGGCTGAAAAGGAAATTCCTTACTTTACCTCCCTTAGCGTAGCGCCACCTCCCTGATTTGCCCTTGTCCTTGTTGCTTTCCTGTTGAAACTGATTGCCTCTACCACTAGATCTATCTTCAGGAAAACCTCTCTTCCGATCCGTGGCATTTTCAAGGATCTTGTTGAGGTCAGAGCCAAAAACATTATATTAAATTATTGACCGTGAAAAGGTAGGGAAATTATTTTTGGAGGTCATGTCACCTGACAAGGCCTTAAGCCACAGAACTCTTCAGATAGAGAAACTGGTGTACGTGCCGAAAGCCAGACGGATTCAGCTGAGGCATCAGCAAGGAAACTAGTTGCCATGTTTAGAAGAGGCAAGCTTTCCAGGCTCTGATCTCTGGGAGTTTTGTTAATTAGGTGAAAATCTAGCTGCTCCAACCAAACATTAAGAGTCCGGGCCACACAAGTTGCAACTACTCCCTGTTTTAAAAGAGCCGCGATAGCTTCCCAGGTCTCTTTAAGGAGGCTGTTTTTCTGTCCATGGGGTCTTTTAACTGTGCAGCGTCCTCAAAGGGAAGCACAGTACACTTTGCTACCTTAGCTACAGGAGCTTCGACCTGGGGAATAGACTCCCAATCCATACAGTCTTCTTCATTAAAGGGGTAACATCTGGCGTAGTAGGGGCACTCATCCTCCGACCCTGTCCATTTGGATGCCACAAGAAGGAACCAAGGGTTAATGTTGTCCAGCACCATCTTAGACAGGCCCTGCTGTCTTTTATGCTGCTGGCCTGTGCAGGGACCTGTAATGCCGGACATGATGTCAAGACGCATGTATGAGAATAAGATGCAGAATAAAAGATTTATAAATTGAGTATAGGGAATAATAAGCAGTAAGATCTCATAACTATATGTGCCGCGTCCACGCTCCTAGATATAGATGCCCACTGGCCTGGTTAGGTTTAGCGTAGGACCTGCCTGACTTGAGACCACCGTGACTCTGGGTAGGTGGGCACAGATGTGTTTTGATCAAAATATATTGGCTAAGAGTCTCAGATTTTATCATATCAGAATGAGGTCTTAGTTTATACAGTATATATTGTTTGCATCTATTTTTGTGCACTAATATTCCTTTTCTGTGATTTATTTTGATATATATATAGCCACTGACATCCGCAATCATTATCATCACATCATGCAGGATGTTTTTTATCCTTTTGTTTCTGTGAGTTTTGCTTGGTTTAAGATCTCATAACTGTCTAAAATAATGGGTGTAAAGGATGTCAATTTAGTTGAAATATTAGGGGCTGTATATTGTGCTTGGCAACCAGCTTATAAAAACATTCAAGATGAGTACCCAATTTGTTAGTAGCTCTAACCCAAATCGAATTGTTGGTAACACTCCTGCTCAACAGGGTACATTGAAAGCAACTGACTATATGTGTTACCCAAGATAAATGCAATCTAAGAGCTGTGTGGAGAAAGACAATTAGTTCCAATAGTTTAACCTTTTATCTTACAGCTATGTTTCTACTGCTGCTCTTAAAAGTGGTGCTTTAAGATGCCTGAAGTCATCCTTTATATTCTTTCAGAGATGCAACGCTACTCCAAAAATAAGAGCACAAGCAGCTTTTGTTATCTTAGCAGCTCCTACATGTATTGATTTCTTCCTATTAAATGGGTTATCCTCAGAATAGGTCATTAAAGGGGATATCCAAGAGCAAGACAGACCTAGAGTGGCTGACTCGTGATGGAGATCATACTTACCTAGTTCCCGCCACTGGGATTCGGTGTCTGACACTCCTGGGCTGGCTCTTTCTCTCCCTGTCCCGCTGAGATCAACATTTGTTGATGGAGGAAATGACACATGAACGCTGCAGCCAATCACAGACTGCAGTGGTGACCTGCTCTCCTTGTGTCATGACAACTTGTCATGTGACAAAAGGGGAGCAGGTCACCCCTGCAATTGGCTGCAGCAGTCACATGTCCTCCTGTCAACTGATGTTGATGTCGGCATGGCAGGGAGAGAAAGAACCAGCCCAGGAGCGACAGACACCAAACATAGCAGTGGGGACCAGGTAAGTATGATCTCCACCGCGGGTTGGCCAGTCTGTGCCTGTCTTACTCTTGGAGAACCCCTTTAATATCAGATCAGTAAGGGTCCCATACTGCGCAAACCCACTAATCATCTTTTCCTAGCAGCCTCCAAAGCTAGAACTAGCACTTTGAAACAAAAAGCACAGCTCCAATAAACAAAACAAAAACAAACATATAAACTACTGAACACCTTTACTTATTTATAATGGCTATTTTTTTTGTAGGGGACAATCAGTGAAGGAGTTAAAATGGCTGCTGTCAGATTCCTAAACATGGAATCTGTCCTCCTAATGACACTGCAGGAAGTGAGAATGCAGAGCAGACAGCAGGGTTCTAGTTTTCTGCCTGTAACAGCACTGTCCTAAAAAAGAAACAATATGAAATATGGTAAATTTGATACCTTTTAATCAGAGGCATAGCTACCGGGGGGGCGACAGCTCCGGGCCCAGTGACTCAGGGGGGGCCCAGCAAGGATGACTAACAGGCGCTTCCATTATGGTTTTTTATTTTAATCTTATGTGGCTGGGTGGGATGATCTGAGGTCTGTTGGGGGCACAATATGCTGATCTGAGGTCTGATGGGGCACAATACGCTGATCTGAGGTCTGATGGGGGCACAATACGCTGATCTGAGGTCTGATGGGGGCACAATACACTGATCTGAGGTCTGATGGGGGCACAATACACTGATCTGAGGTCTGATGGGGGCACAATACGCTGATCTGAGGTCTGATGGGGGAACAATACGCTGATCTGAGGTATGATGGGGGCACAATACGCTGATCTGAGGTCTGATGGGGGCACAATACACTGATCTGAGGTCCGATGGGGGCACAATACACTGATCTGAGGTCTGATGGGGGCACAATACACTGATCTGAGGTCTGATGGGGGCACAATACACTGATCTGAGGTCTGATGGGGGCACAATACACTGATCTGAGGTCTGATGGGGGCACAATACACTGATCTGAGGTCTGATGGGGGCACAATACACTGATCTGAGGTCTGATGGGGGCACAATACACTGATCTGAGGTCTGATGGGGCACAATACGCTGATCTGAGGTCTGATGGGGCACAGTAGGCTGATGTGAGGTCTGATGGGGGCACAATACGCTGATCTGAGGTTTGATGGGGGCACAATACGCTGATCTGAAGTCTGATGGGGGCACAATACACTGATCTGAAGTCTGATGGGGGCACAATACACTCATCTGAAGTCTGATGGGGGCACAATACACTGATCTGAGGTCTGATGGGGGCACAATACACTGATCTAAGGTCTGATGGGGGCACAATACACTGATCTGAGGTCTGATGGGGCACAATGCGCTGATCTGAGGTCTGATGGGGGCACAATACGCTGATCTGAGGTCTGATGGGGCACAATACGCTGATCTGAGGTCTGATGGGGGCACAGTAGGCTGATGTGAGGTCTGATGGGGCACAATACGCTGATCTGAGGTCTGATGGGGCACAATACGCTGATCTGAGGTCTGATGGGGCACAATACGCTGATCTGAGGTCTGATGGGGCACAGTAGGCTGATGTGAGGTCTGATGGGGCACAATACGCTGATCTGAGGTCTGATGGGGCACAATACGCTGATCTGAGGTCTGATGGGGCACAATACGCTGATCTGAGGTCTGATGGGGCACAATACGCTGATCTGAGGTCTGATGGGGCACAGTAGGCTGATGTGAGGTCTGATGGGGGCACAATACACTGATCTGAGGTCTGATGGGGCACAATACGCTGATCTGAGGTCTGATGGGGGCACAGTACGCTGATCTGAGGTCTGATGGGGGCACAGTAGGCTGATGTGAGGACTAATGGGGGCACATTCTGCTGATCTGAGGTCTGATGGGGGTACAATACGCTGATCTGAGGTCTGATGGGGGCACAATACACTGATCTGAGGTCTAATGGGGGCACAATACACTGATCTGAGGTCTGATGGGGGCACAACACACTGATCTGAGGTCTGATGGGGGCACAATACACTGATCTGAGGTCTGATGGGGGCACAATACGCTGATCTGAGGTCTGATGGGGGCACAATACGCTGATCTGAGGTCTGATGGGGGCACAATACGCTGATCTGAGGTCTGATGGGGGCACAATACGCTGATCTGAGGTCTGATGGGGGCACAATACACTGATCTGAGGTCTGATGGGGCACAATACGCTGATCTGAGGTCTGATGGGGGCACAATTCGCTGATCTGAGGTCTGATGGGGGCACAGTAGGCTGATGTGAGGACTAATGGGGGCACATTCTGCTGATCTGAGGTCTGATGGGGCTACAATACGCTGATCTGAGGTCTGATGGGGCACAATACACTGATCTGAGGTCTAATGGGGGCACAATACACTGATCTGAGGTCTGATGGGGGCACAACACACTGATCTGAGGTCTGATGGGGGCACAATACGCTGATCTGAGGTCTGATGGGGGCACAGTAGGCTGATGTGAGGTCTGATGGGGCACAATACGCTGATCTGAGGTCTGATGGGGCACAATACACTGATCTGAGGTATGATGGGGCACAATACGCTGATCTGAGGTCTGATGGGGCACAGTAGGCTGATGTGAGGTCTGATGGGGCACAATACGCTGATCTGAGGTCTGATGGGGCACAATACGCTGATCTGAGGTCTGATGGGGCACAATACGCTGATCTGAGGTCTGATGGGGCACAATACGCTGATCTGAGGTCTGATGGGGCACAGTAGGCTGATGTGAGGTCTGATGAGGGCACAATACGCTGATCTGAGGTCTGATGGGGGCACAATACACTGATCTGAAGTCTGATGGGGGCACAATACACTGATCTGAGGTCTGATGGGGGCACAATACACTGATCTACGGTCTGATGGGGGCACAATACACTGATCTGAGGTCTAATGGGGGCACAATACACTGATCTGAGGTCTGATGGGGGCACAACACACTGATCTGAGGTCTAATGGGGGCACAATACACTGATCTGAGGTCTGATGGGGGCACAACACACTGATCTGAGGTCTGATGGGGGCACAATACGCTGATCTGAGGTCTGATGGGGGCACAATACGCTGATCTGAGGTCTGATGGGGGCACAGTAGGCTGATGTGAGGACTAATGGGGGCACAGTAGGCTGATGTGAGGACTAATGGGGGCACATTCTGCTGATCTGAGGTCTGATGGGGGTACAATACGCTGATCTGAGGTCTGATGGGGGCACAATACGCTGATCTGAGGTCTGATGGGGGCACAATACGCTGATCTGCGGTCTGATGGGGGCACAATACGCTGATCTGAGGTCTGATGGGGGCACAATACGCTGATCTGAGGTCTGATGGGGGCACAATACGCTGATCTGAGGTCTGATGGGGGCACAATACGCTGATCTGAGGTCTGATGGGGGCACAATACGCTGATCTGAGGTCTGATGGGGGCACAATACGCTGATCTGAGGTCTGATGGGGGCACAATACGCTGATCTGAGGTCTGATGGGGGCACAATACACTGATCTGAGGTCTGATGGGGCACAATACGCTGATCTGAGGTCTGATGGGGGCACAATACGCTGATCTGAGGTCTGATGGGGGCACAGTAGGCTGATGTGAGGACTAATGGGGGCACATTCTGCTGATCTGAGGTCTGATGGGGGTACAATACGCTGATCTGAGGTCTGATGGGGGCACAATACACTGATCTGAGGTCTAATGGGGGCACAATACACTGATCTGAGGTCTGATGGGGGCACAACACTGATCTGAGGTCTGATGGGGGCACAATACACTGATCTGAGGTCTGATGGGGGCACAATACGCTGATCTGAGGTCTGATGGGGGCACAATACGCTGATCTGAGGTCTGATGGGGGCACAATTCGCTGATCTGAGGTCTGATGGGGGCACAGTAGGCTGATGTGAGGACTAATGGGGGCACATTCTGCTGATCTGAGGTCTGATGGGGGTACAATACGCTGATCTGAGGTCTGATGGGGGCACAATACACTGATCTGAGGTCTAATGGGGGCACAATACACTGATCTGAGGTCTGATGGGGGCACAACACACTGATCTGAGGTCTGATGGGGGCACAATACGCTGATCTGAGGTCTGATGGGGGCACAATACGCTGATCTGAGGTCTGATGGGGGCACAATACGCTGATCTGAGGTCTGATGGGGGCACAATACGCTGATGTGAGGACTGATGGGGGCACATTCGGCTGATGTGAGGACTAATGGGGGCACATTCGGCTGATGTGAGGACTAATGGGGGCACATTCTGCTGATCTGAGGTCTGATGGGGGTACAATACGCTGATCTGAGGTCTGATGGGGGCACAATACGCTGATCTGAGGTCTGATGGGGGCACAATACGCTGATCTGAGGTCTGATGGGGGCACAATACGCTGATCTGAGGTCTGATGGGGGCACAATACGCTGATCTGAGGTCTGATGGGGGCACAATACGCTGATCTGAGGTCTGATGGGGGCACAATACGCTGATCTGAGGTCTGATGGGGGCACAATACGCTGATCTGAGGTCTGATGGGGGCACAATACGCTGATCTGAGGTCTGATGGGGGCACAATACACTGATCTGAGGTCTGATGGGGCACAATACGCTGATCTGAGGTCTGATGGGGGCACAGTAGGCTGATGTGAGGACTAATGGGGGCACATTCTGCTGATCTGAGGTCTGATGGGGCACAATACGCTGATCTGAGGTCTGATGGGGGCACAGTAGGCTGATGTGAGGTCTGATGGGGGCACGTTCTGCTGATCTGAGGTTTGATGGGGCACAATACGCTGATCTGAGGTCTGATGGGGGCAGGGGACTGTTAGTTTAGTGATGTAAAAACTGGGGACAGGTTTCCTTTAACATAGGAGTCCTCTTGTTTTTTACTCCTATTACTCCTATATTTTACTGCATTATGTGGTAGAGTATTTAGACTAGGGTATGTAGAAAGTCTATTGTACTGTACTTAACAGCATAGATGATCTAGCAGTTTATACAGTCATCTTTCTAATACAATATTATAACCAAAACTAGTAGTATGTGCCTGTGAAGTTGGAAACGTGCGTTTGAGAAGCCACTAAGTGGGGGGCCCACTCAAGTATGTTTTGCCCCTCCTGTGCTGAACCTCTAGCTACGCCTCTGCTTTTAATAGCTAACTAAAATAAATGATGTTATAATGCAAGCTTTTGAGATTCTAATGTCTCTTCTTCAGGCCCGAAAAAACTGTAAAGAAACATCGATATACACAGGAAAGAACAGAAAGGTGGAGTAATAAGACCATTCCTTTGTTTGTTGGTGATTTTGCAATTTATTACTCCACCTCTCTTCTTTCTTGTGTATAACCATGTTTCTTTAGAGATTTTTTTTTTTCATTCGTGGCCTGAAAAAGGGATCTCGAAAGATTGCCTTATAACATAATTTATTTTAGTTAGCGATTAAAAGGTATCAAATTACAATATTCTATCTTTTTGAGAGCATCAAGACAGTAACCCAGCATGCCCACTACATAACACAGCTATGCTTCCTGTTCCATTTAAAGTGTTAATCCCAGTGTTCCTGTTCTAGGCATAATACAGTATGAGTTTTTCCAGGAGTTTTTTTTTCTTAAGAATATAAAAGGCTTGAGTTAATTTGGTAGAGCTGCACAAACTTATTTAAGGCCTCTTTCACACGAACGTTGTGTTTTGCGGTCCACAAATTGCGGATCCGCAAAAAAAACGGATGGCGTCCGTATGGCATCCGTATTTTTTGCGGATCCACTGTAACATTGCCTATCCTTGTCCGCAAAACGGACAAGAATAGGACATGCTCTATTTTTTTTTGCGGGCCACGGAACGGAGCAACGGATGCGGACAGCACACGGTGTGCTGTCCGCATTTTTTGCGGGCCCATAGAAATGAATGGGTCCGCATTTTTCATGTGAAAAATGCGGATCGGAGCCCGCAAAAACAACGTTCGTGTGAAAGAGGCCTAATAGTGATCATTCTCTTACTGCAGATTAATGACGATAATTGAATACAGCAGTCCATCCCGCTTATATATCTGTTGTAGGAAGTAACATAGGTATAAAAGTGACAGTTTAGTTATTGTTTGGCCCCGGCCCCGGCCCCAGCAGAAGAAAATAATGTTTGGATGCGCTAAAGTAGATCCTCTTGTTCTTATTTTATTAAAATAGCATATTCAACCACCATAAACTGATAATACTTTATTTTCTTTATCCAAGAGTACACCTGACAACACAATAGTGATTCAAAATATTCTTATTTATAATAGCTGCTTTTCAATTCAAATTTACAGCCTAGTGAACACTGAGGAGAACAAAGATCTGGTTTAAAGGTAAAAACAATAAAAAAACAAAACAAAAACAAAGAAAAACCAACAAGGACACAAAGCTTCCGCACATACGTATCTTTTCACACTCTTCAACCCCGTTTCCTGACAAGGGGTATAGCTAAATTGGCAGTATGTAAGAGTGCACTCTCTTACAAGGCTGCCACCGAATAATGCATAGAATACAAACCATATTTAAAAGTACCCACCATATTTTTTTAAACATATATAAATAAAATTGGCATTTTTTATCTCTTTTTTAGCTTCAAAAAGAAACCAGTAATTTAAACCCGTTGTACTCGGCAGAGTCTGAAAAAAGACTTAATGGTGATTCTTAGCTGGCCCCACCACCAGCAATAGGGCTGACCTGTCCTGAGACAGTGGTCAAAAACAGTCACAGCAAGATATATAAAATGTGGAGATTTCCATGTATTTCCTACACTACTGTACATAGAAAGACAAATTTAAAAAGTGCAAGGCAATGTCTGCAGTTCTCAATATTATTAGGCACATCCATTCCTTTAAAGCAAGCTTCATAGGGAAATTCCAGTTTTATTCTTCATGATACCCCCTCAGGAGTCTCTCTTTTCTTGTAAAAGAAACAAAGGGGAGAGGGAGAACAAAAATTACATCCTGTAAACCATCAAGATAGCCTCTCTTCTGTATGGAGTGTTCAGTTATGTCGCGTTCTACCTTTTTTTATTCTCGCCGGTTTCGGCTTAGGAATATATTGGTTGTTTGCTTGGTATTCAAGTTCTTTGCTAAAGTAGTGGATTGTTTTATTCAAGCCTTCCTCTAGTGGAACCTGGGAAGATAGAAAAGTGGGAGAGAGACAATGTTACCGTAGCTTTCTGAACTTGGACCAAGTCAACCTGAACATTGAGAAATAAGATTGCTAGCCTGGGAAGTGCTCAGTTCAAAGTCTGAGTTCAAAAATTGTATTAAATACAATAAAAATATCTTAACACCTTCAGGACTAGGCCAATGTTCATTTTTTTTCTCTCATCTCTTTCCAAGAGCCATAACCTTTTTACTATTCTGTTCATGCACCATATGCAGGCTTTTTTTTTTTTTTTTATGCGGCAAAAAGTGTTTTTTTTTTATAGCACCATTCAATTTGTCATATCTTGTATTAAAATAGGGAGGAAAAACTTTGTGGGGGGAAATTGGGACAAACAAAACAAAAAAAAAACAAACAAAACAAAAGTTGAAGTAATTCAAATAAATAATACGTAGGCCTGCATTTGCTCTCAAAAAGAATGGACAAAAAAAGCCTTGTATGTAGGACTCTTTTGTCTGGTAAAAAGACAGGATCCTGAAACTGAACGGACTTCATAATAGTCAGTGGAGTCTGTTCAGCTTCTTCCCCGTCAGTTAACCCCTTCCCGACCAGCGCCGTACACGTACGGCGCTTCGGGAAGTGACTTCCCGACCAGCGCCGTAGTGCTACGGCGCGCTGATCGGGCGGGTGCAGGAGCTGCGCCCGCCCGATTAGCGGCGGGGGTCCGGCTGTGCCCAGTAGCCGGACGCCTGATGTATGCACCAGCATCGGTGAAAACACCGATGCCGGTGCATTAACCCTTCATGTGCCGCGGTCAGCGCTGACCGCGGCACATGCGGTGGGAAGGGGTTGCCATCGGGTCTCCGCGCTGCTGTGACGGGGACCCGATGGCTGAGATAGCAGCCGGATGCCTTCCTTAGGCATCCGGCTGCTATCTACGGAAGCCTGTGAGATCCAGCCCCCTGGATCTCACAGGCAGTGTGCTGGAAGTGTATTACATTGAGTAATACACTTCCAGCCAATGCATTACAATACAGAAGTATTGTAATTCATTGTAAGGGGATCAGACCCCCAAAAGTGAAAAAAAAAGTGTAAAATAAGAAAGTTAAAAAAAAGTGAAAAAAATAAAGTTTTACAAAAAAAAGTTTCAAGTCCCCCCCCCCCAAAAAACGTCATTTTTACAAAATAATATAAAAAAAAATTGTAAAAAATAGTGAAAAAAAAAAAAGCCGTGTCGACCGGCTCTATAAAAATAGCACATGATCCACCCCGTCAGGTGCACGCAGTAAAAAAAAAAAAAAAACAAAAAAAAACAAAAAAAAAAAACCGTGCCAAAACAGACATTTTTGGGTCACCTTGCCTTACAAAAAGTGTAATAGCAGATGATCAAAAAAGCGTATGTACCCCAAAATGGTACCAATCAAACCGTCATCTTGTCCCGCAAAAAATGAGACCCTACCTAAGACAATCGCCTGAAAAATAAAAAAAATATGGCTCTCAGAAAATGGCAACACAAAAAGTATTTTATTTTGTTCAAAAAATAAATCTAATGTGTAAAACTATCCAAAAATAAAAAAGTTAGACATATTGGGTATCGCCACGTCCGTAACAACCTGCTCTATAAAAATATTGCATGAGATGGCCCCCCAGGCGAATGCTGTAAAAAATTTTTAAAAAAAACTAAGCCAAAACAGACATTTTTTTCCTTTTTGTCTCACAAAAAGTGTAATAGCAGGAGATCAAAAAGGCGTATTTACCCCAAAATGGTACCAATCAAACCGTCATCTTGTCCTGCAAAAACGATACCCTACCTGAGACAATCGCCTGAAAACTGAAAAAAATATGGCTCTTTGAAAATGGCAACACAAAAAAAAAAGATTTTATTCTGTTCTAAAATGCATCTAATGTGTAAAACTATCCAAAAATAAAAAAGTTAGACATATTGGGTATCGTCGCGTCCGTAACAACCTGCGCTATAAAAATATTTCATGAGATAGCCCCCCAGGTGAATGTTGTAAAAAAATTTTTTAAAAAACCATGCCAAAACTGCTATTTTTTTCACCTTGACTCACAAAAACTGTAATACAAAGCGATCCAAAAGTCTTATGTACCCCAAAATGGTACCAATCAAACCGTCATCTCGTCCCGCAAAAAATGACCCCCCACATAAGACAATAACTCAAAAAGTTAAAAATCAATGGCACCCGCAAACCAATCCATCAAAATCTGTTCTGCAAAATCCATATGGCGCTCCTTCTGTTTTGAGTCCTGCCATGTGCCCCCACAGCAGTTTACCACCACATATGGGGTGTTGCCGTATAATTATGGGGTGCTTTTCTCCTGTTACCCCTTGTGAAAATGAAAAATTTGGGGCTAAAGCAACATTTTATTGGAAGAAATGAAACTTTTCATTTTCACAGCCTGGTGTTTCCAAATTCCGTAAAACGCTTAGGGGGTCAAAGTGGCCAGAACCCCCCTTAATATATTCTTTGAATGGTGTAGTTTCCAAAATGGGGTCACTTTATGAGGGTTTCCACTGAAGGGGTACGTCAGGGTCTCTCAATTACAAAATGGTGCCTAAAAACTATTCTAGCAAAATCTGCCTCCAAAAACCGTATGGCGCTCCTTTCCTTCTGACCACTGCCACAAACCCATAGAGACGTTTACCACTACATATGGGGTATTTCTGTAAACTGCAGAATCAGAGTAATGAGTATTGAGGTTTAGTTTGCTGGTAACCCTTGCTGTATTGCAAGAAAAAAAATATTAACATGAATAATCTACCAAAAAAGTGAAATTTTGAAATTTCACCTCCATTTTCCTTTAATTCTTGTGGAACACCTGAAGGGTTAACAAAGTTTGTAACAGCAGTTTTTTATAACTTGAGGGGTGTAGTTTCTAAAATGGGGTCATTTATGGGGGGTTTCATTATGTAAGCCCCTCGAAATCACTTTATATCTGAATTGGTGTTTAAAAAAAATGGTTTTGGAAAATTTGGTGAAAATTTGAAAAATGGCTTCTAAACTTCTAAGCCCTCTAACGTCCTAAAAAAGTAAAATTACATTTTCAAAATGATGCCAACATAAAGTAGACATAAGGGGAATGTAAAATAATAACTATTTTTGGAGGTATTACTGTGTATTTTGAAAGTAGAGAAATTGAAATTTGGAAATTTTTCCAAATTTTTGGTAAATTTGGGATTTTTTCATAAATAAGGGTGAAATATATTGACTCAAATTTATGAATGTCATGAAGTACAATGTGTCACAAGAAAACAATCTCAGAATGGCCTAGATAAGTAAAAGCGTTCCAAAGTTATTATCACATAAAGTGACATGTCAGATTTGCAAAAAATGGCCCGGTCAGGAAGGTGAAAACAGGCCCGGGGTTGAAGGGGTTAAGCTGGGTCCACATAACGTTTTTGTCATAAACTGCCTGGGAGCTAGCTCCTCCTCCTTACAGCTGCCTCCTGCTTCCCACTGCACGCTGATGAATGGCAGAAAAGTCTAAGGTGCATTAGTACATCTTAGACTTTTTTCAGAGAGTATAATGGTCTGAACAGGCGTCCATGATTTTTCTGTTAGAGTTCACTGTGCAAACTCATTTTTTTCAAGCATGCAATCTCTTGATCGCTTATACCATAGACTGCTACAGGCAGG
This sequence comes from Rhinella marina, assembly GCA_900303285.1. NCBI lineage: Eukaryota > Metazoa > Chordata > Amphibia > Anura > Bufonidae > Rhinella > Rhinella marina. The sequence goes on from ONZH01025619.1 coordinate 1,442,927, forward strand.
ACTTAATAGGCAGTTTCCAATGGCAGGCCTGGGAACCTTCACAAGGCACCCGGCTGCCACAGCAACCAATCGACACCCTGCTATTTCACTGCCGGGGCCCTGATGAGAGATCAGAAGGAGCCGCCCCCTCACTCTGCAGCAATCTTAGGGGTAAAATGACTGAGTTATCTCCACTCCCAGTCACTACCGCCAGCTGTATTACACAGGTTACAACCCTCCTGCAACGCTCACATATGTAATGCAAGTGGTCTGGAAGAGGTTAACGTAAGGAGCTGTCTACAACATCCTCTTTAGGGAATCGATGACATACACCTTTTTTCACTGATATTAATTAGAAAAAAAACAAACTTTCAGACTGGAAAACTTGTCATACTCATAAATCACATAGGTTTACGCCCCACTTTACATACCACAGGTTCCCACCCAAGCAAAAGCTTGGCCTTCCTGATATCTGGTTTTCGCCTTTGTGGATCATCTTGAGCTTCTGAAAGAAACTGTATTTCTCCACCACTCCCTATAAGGGAAGAACATACATTTAATACTGTACGATTCATGAAACATCAACAATTGTCAACTACAGTATAATACTGTCCAAGGTTACCAGAGATAACTAGTAAAAAGTGGCTGACCTGTGACATTCTACCAATGCAGGGATGCATAACCGTTTCTGGTCCAAGGGCCACATAGACTGAACCAATTCCAAGGGCCCAGAATAAAACTTTAAAGGGGTATTATCATGTGAGACGTTTTTGGCATATTGTAAGTACAGTATATGAGAAACATATGATAGGTGCCAGTTGCACTTCCACATATTGGGAGATACGGGGTGACCTTCTCTCCCATTTATACTCCAGAAAGAAAGTAACAAAGCATCCATGTGGCTCTCCCCCCTATTAGTTGAGTTTATTTGCTCAATTAGCCAAATGTATCATTGTTCCCATTAACTATAATGAAGATGACGCAAGGGTTTACAATCTAAAAATCTAAAATCTGTCTGTCACAAAGGGTTAACTGTCTGTGTGAATGGTACTTTTTACTTTCACTTGGTGTCTGTCATCTAATAAACTTTATCTCTAAGCTGCTAAGAGGTCATAAACACTTATTTAAGCGACAAACTTATCAGTAAGATAACAACTGAGCTATTATGAGTGTTTATAACGTTAGAGAGCAGAGATAAGGAGCCCGTCTGCTCCTGTTCTGACGGAAAAGACAGAAAATCCAAAGGGTGCGACTGTGTACAGGAAAAAAAAAAAAAAAAAAAAAAAAAAAAAAGACACCATATTTTTTAATAAAGACCCATTTAAAAAAAAATAAGATTTTTATGAGAAATTATACAGAAAACTGCAGATGTAAGTGTATTCATTCCTAGAAAAAGTAAGGCTAAAGCTGGATTTGGTTCCACATGGATGTCTAATAAGATTAAAAGTAGTTTCCCAAGCTTGTTTAGCAAAAGGACATCCCCACCACATGTGGAAGATCGTGCCTCTCTGACCACATCCTCTCCAGAATAATTCCGATCCTCCTTTCATGCTTTTAGCCAACCTTACCGGAGTAAGGTGCCATCGAAGCACGATCTTTCGCGATAATTCCCACATAGCTATGCTTTTACCCATTCTCCTAGGACCTAGGCCATAAAATCGCACTTTCCCAATCTACAGCGTCATAAATGCTTCCCAAGTCTTTCTCCCAGCATTCGAATTGAGACAACTTCACAAAGGCTGGGGTAGAACATATGGATGCATAAAACATTGAAATGCCTCTAATATGTTTTGTTCTATTCATAGAATAACGCAGATGTTCTTCTGTCAGTCCTGCACACTCTCTAATACATGTCACAAGATCTTTAATAGCTAAATTTTGGAAACAAACCTTTCATATATATATTCAAGATCTACTTGTACCTCTACGATACATCTACGCTATGGAGCAATTGATGTCTATACGCTTCCAGAAGGTAGAAGGTACGGAGGAGTGGAGACCATTAAAAAAATATCTAGAGTTGGTGGGTAAACCACTTGAAACATTAGTGGATTTGGCATGAAGAAGTATGTGAGGTATGTGTATATATTTAGTATATGCTTTTTTTTTTTTTCTTCCCTCTCCCCCCCCCCCCCCTCTCCTCGCAGTGTGGGTGAGTGGTGTATTTTTGTTGTATTGAACAATAATATTGGAATGTTGTAAATTATTAAGAATTTTTTACTGATTGATTATTGATTTGAAAAATATGATCATGCTGTATGATTGTATATAAATTATTAATAAAGAAAGAAAGAAAAAAAAAAAAAAGAAGTTTAGGTCAAAATGAGTACAGTACAATAATAAAAAAATGCCCCCAAGGGTATACATAGCCTTTAACACACAGGATAAGCTAATAGTGTGTCATGTGGACAGTGGTGTAGTGACTACAGTAGTAATAAAGTATGTTTCAACCAACATTTATTGCTGGTCTTCACTTTCCAAATGATGGTAGAGCTCACATTCATGGAGTGGCCTGCACAAGAGTCATATCTCAAGTCTGAGGGCTGGGTCATAAGACATGGGAATATGCCTTACAAGCCAGCACACCTCTAAGATCTACAGACGTCATGGGGGGAAATTTCTCTTGAATACCACGAATAATAGATACCTTGAACATCTGCAAATCATATTTTGATGCAAGTAAACTGATCAATAGAACATTTAACTGCAATAATTCCAACATTGTAAATCTAATGACGATAACCGTGGTATCAATACTATTAAAGACATTTATCAACAATATAAAATAGGAGCAGTAAGGGGGCGTGGCCTGCGCGTTGAGGGAAATGGCCGCTTGATCCTTCAGCTCCTCCAAGTCAGCATTAAAAAGCAACTGAAACCCGGCACACAGTGTTCTAATTTGGATCCAAACCCCTTTCTGAGATGCCTAAACGCCGAAAGACTGCTCCTGGGCCCAAAAAGATCTCGGACTTTTACACACTTCAGCCCTCGGACCCGGAGCGAGAACACGCGGCATCGCCGCCATCATCGCGGGCGTCGGAACCCCCGCCGACGCTTGATACCTGTGAGCTACGCCACCAGGTCAATCGGAGAAGCGGCTCAGAACCTTCGACACCGGGCAGAGGTATGACACCGTCCGGGGCGCTCCCTGCAACTCCACACGCGGGGCCCGGTACACGTGGCGGCAGCCATCTTTACTCACCAGCCGGCGCAGATAACTCTCATTCACTGAGTCGGGACCCGCTGCCAGGACACCTGCATCTGACTGGGGAGCAGCAGTGCACACAGGTGGGGGCATAGAATCCTCCTCATCCCTGGATGACTTACCAGTGGCCGATATAGGTGTCACTGACACCTCATTAAAAGCCATGCTGCAGGCTCTGCAACAGTCCATCCATGCTAATATGAAAGAGCTGCTCAGGCCGGTTAGTGAGGCCTTGAAAGAGGTGGAGGATAGAGTTAACCATGTAGAGACCAAAATGGGAGAACTAGTATCTTCTCACAATGATCTGATTGACGCTCATTATGGGCTGGAGGGAGAGGTTCAGCGTCTTCAAGCTAAAATGGCGGATCTAGAAGATAGGTCCCGCCGCAACAATGTGAAGCTCAGAGGAGTGCCTGAAGCGATATCGCCAGCTGACCTTGCTAACTATCTCACAGGCCTCATGAAAGCCTTGCTACCAAACTGTCAACCTGCAGATCTCATCATCGACAGGATTCACAGAGTGGCGAAACCAAAGCATTTAGATGAGTCCATTCCCAGGGATGTCCTCGCTAGAATACATTTTTTCCACGTAAAAGAACAATTGCTCCAAGTGGCGAGAAAGACGTCTCCTCTGCCAGACCCATACCAGAATGTTGCTCTGTATTCGGACCTGTCTGCGGCGACATTGCGCCTGAGGAGGGAATTCACTCCAATCATCGCCACTTTGAAAGACCGTGGAATCGTATACAGATGGGGTTATCCGACCCGGCTTATTACCAAGTACGACAACTCCACACTGGTCTTCAGATCTCCAGCAGAGGGTGCTTCTTTCCTGCAGAAGATGAGACCTCAGATAACGGCGCGGACGGAGTGCACCTCTCCACCTCGTCCAGTTGCTGCAGATTGGAACACTGTGCACCGCTGAGCCATGTAACTGGCACTGTTGTTTTTTGATGCTACTATGTTTTAGTGCTGTTCTATATGGCCGTACCTTAACGTAGGCGGAACTTTCTTCCCCCGGAACCGCGGGATGGCCTTCTTGAAGATGGACTTCGACCGTCCCATTCACTGGATAAGTTCTGACCTGTTACTATGTTTATTCCTGTTGATTTCTTTTATTGTTTTTCCTTCTGCTTTTTTGCTTCCAGCCGCTTATGAATATTACATGAGAGATGTGGGGTGGGGGGGGAGGAGTGTGCTCAAGAGGTGGTGGGAGCCTGGGACCCGGGACTCCTTACTTTATATCGCACTATATTCCTTAGATTATGGTATTAACAATTACATCGCTTAATGTCAATGGACTTAATAGTCCTCACAAGCGAATACAAATGTGGAAGGAAGCGCTGAAATTAAAAAGTGACATCTTTTGTGCAGTGGAAACGCACTTACTTGCAAAAGATGCCGATAGACTCAAACACCGTGGATTCCCGGAATTATTCCAGTCCCACCACACCTCCAAATCTAGGGGGGGTATTGATAGCAATTAGGAATTCAGTGTCCTTTCGCCTCGTTGATCAGGTCATAGATACTCAGGGCAGATTTGTGATTTTAATATGTGCTCTTAACAATGTTATATACACAATTGCTGCTATATATGCGCCAAACCGCAGACAGACCCGTTTTTGTAAAAGATTATTTAAGCGCATCCTTCAGGTGAAACAGGGCAAGTTGATTGTCCTAGGGGACTTTAATTGTATACTGAATCCCGACGTTGACTCCACTACACCATCTAGGGGCCTTCAACCCTCCCCATTGAAATCTGTACTATGGCAGGAAGGCTTGTACGATGTCTGGAGAACATTGCATGAATCCGAAAGGGATTATTCCTTTTTCTCGGCGTCACACAACTGTTACTCCAGAATCAATTATATACTCACAGATCAACATACCCTCCTTCTTACGCTAGCAGCCACCATAGGGGACATAACGTGGTCAGACCACGCTCCAATCACTATTAGAATAGAAGAAACCTTCAGGCACCCTACTGTATCACCCTGGAGATGCAATTCCCATATCTTACTTAACCCTACACAGGCAATCTATTGAAACTGATCTCAGAACATTCTTTGACTTAAATGAGGGTTCAGTACAAGACCCATTTAGCCTATGGAACGCACACAAGGCGGTGATTAGGGGATCATTCATAAAACTTACTTACATTATCAAAAAGAAAAGGGAACAGACAACACATGCCCTTTTGCAGGAGATCTGTAAACTAGAAACGTGCAACAAACCCGCTCAATCTTCGGCATTGAAATATCAACTAATCAGTGTGAGACAACAACTTAGGGATCACCTGCTGGCCGATTATAACAAACACCTTTTTTACACTAAAGCAAGATACTATTCGCAAAATAATAAAGCGAGCAAATTATTGGCCGCCAGACTTAAGGAACGGATGGCGAAGTCACGCATCCCTTTTCTCATAGACATGGCAAATCAAACCAAAGTAACACATCCCACTAAGATAGCAAGCCAATTTCATAAATATTATGCCTCCTTATATAACTTGTGCTCTGACCCTTCTATAACACAACCTTCCCAGACAGGGATTCAGGCCTTCTTAGACAAGATTGATCTCCCTGCTCTCACACCCACGCAAATCGCACAGCTGAATGCTGAATTCTCCAGTTCTGAGCTCACTGCTGCCATCTGCTCATTGCCGTCTGGCAAATCACCTGGTCCGGACGGGTTGACAGGTGAATACTATAAAACATTCATGACCATACTGTCCCCTTGTTTGAGACTCATATGTGATAAGGCTATGTTGGATGGTAAAATGCCAATTGAGAACCAAGAAGCCCTAATAGTCACTTTACCCAAGCCGGGTAAATCTCCAGACAGGCCTCAAAATTTCAGGCCGATATCACTTCTCAACGTGGACACCAAAATATACGCCAAACTCATCGCCTTGAGGTTGGCAGTCCTACTGCCAAGCCTCATTCATGAGGACCAAGTGGGTTTCACTAAAGGCAGACAGGCATATGAGAACACAAGACGAGTATTAAATGTATTACACTATGTTAACCAAACACATACCCCCGCTTTATTTGTATCGCTGGATGCCGAGAAGGCGTTTGACCGCATTGGCTGGTCGTACGCCTTCTTGGCCCTCGAGCGCTTTGGGTTTGAAGGACCTATCTTAAAAGCCATTAAAGCTTTATACTCTGCCCCCTCAGCTAAGGTCTTCACTAATAGTACTATGTCGGAACCCTTTAATATCACAAATGGAACCCGACAGGGCTGCCCCTTATCACCATTAATCTTTGTTTTATGCATGGAGCCTCTAGCGGCTATCCTTAGAGCAGATCCAGAAGTCAAAGGGATCCGAATAGGTGATCGGGAACATACTATATCACTATATGCTGATGATGTGATATTAACCTTAGCGGATCCTGCCCAGTCTCTTAAAAATGCCCTGGAGTGGATAGATGTGTTTGGGTCAGTGTCTTTATATAAGCTTAACGCTTCCAAGTCTCAGGCTCTGGCATTCTCTATCCCTCCTTCTTTGGTGCAAAACCTAAGACAATCGTTTTCCCTAGATTGGCAAACAGAGAAGATAACCTATCTGGGCACCCAGATTACCTCTGACTTTCAACATCTATATAAGCATAATTACCTGCCCCTCTTGGCGGATATCTGCGCTGAACTAGACCGCCTTTTATTACCTAGGCTTATGTACTTGTTCCGCACGGTTCCTATCCAGATTCCAAATAGATTTTTTCATGAGATACAGCAATGCGTTTCCCGATTTATTTGGTCAGGTCATAAGCCCAGAGTGGCCTACTCAATCATCACTAAGCACAAATTTTACGGCGGCCTTGGGGTGCCAAATGTCAAAGCATATTACATGGCGTTGCAGATAGAGGTGATTTCCAAATGGAAACAAGGGGTGATAACTAATTGGTCTCATATCGAAAACTCTCTGGCCTTTCCTATGTCTCTTAATGCTCTTACCTTTGCTTTCCATAAGCTCCCAAACGTGCAGAAGAAACTTTCTCCGCTCACTAGCAACACCCTGAAACAGTGGAGGGACTTCCACCTGCATACGACAAAGTCAGTACCTGCCAATTGGGATAATGTCCCTCTACAATATATGAGTATCTTCATATCAGGTTTGAATGTCTGGGACTGGACGGAGAGGGGAGTTCTTTATGTCTCCCATTTGTACAAAGATGGCATGCTGTTATCCTTTGAGCAATTGCGAGAACAATACTCACTTCCCAATTCTGACTTCTTTAAATACCTACAAATCCGGCATTTCTTGTCGGGTAAGTCCCAAGGTGTTACAGCAGGCAACCCTGATATGCTACGGTGCCTCAAGGGCAAGTCTAAAATCCTTCGGGGCATATATGGGTTGATTGACTCACACTCTCAATTTGCCAAATCTCAGCCATATGCTTCCTGGGAGAAAGACCTGGCAGTCACTTTTGAGCCTGAACAGTGGCTCGCAGCGTTTCGCCTGATTCACCTCACTTGTAAATGTAACACACATTATGAGGAGGCAATGAAAACCTCTCTCAGATGGTATCTGACCCCGGACAGGCTACATAGAATCTTCCCTACCTCGTCCCCTCAATGCTGGCGTCAATGTGGCCAGGTTTGGCCACGGGGGCAGCTAATGTTTGTGTGATTGGTGTGTGTTTTTAGGCAGCGGAGGCAGACCAGGCAGTGATAACTATAAAAGAGCCAAGAAAAAGGAGCTGCTTTAAATAAGAGATACCCCTGCAGTATCTAGCAGGGATAGTAAAGTAATAAGCTCTAAACTGATCACTGTGAGTGGATTCACGGTGGCTGCATGTACTGTACAAAAAACACTAGCCTAAGAGGTCTGCTTATACCTGCTGATAGTTTTAAACCACAAATGTCTGTGTTAGTCACCAAGAGTATTAAATACTATGAATAAATGTTAAGTTTTATTTGAACAATCGGGTGCACAAATAAGGACATTGTTTTGATCCCCTGGATCATTGGATTTAACTATTTAGGAAAATTGTCCAATATGCACTAGGAGGCCAAGATAGTGATTGTACTAATGTGGCCAGGTTGGTACGCTCTTTCACACTCTTTGGTCATGTCCCAAAATTACAAACTACTGGTCAGCAGTGTTCCAGATCTTGACGACAATTGTTTGTTACCCTGTAGCACCAGCAGCAAATGTCGCACTCTTATTTATTGATCTAGACAAACTCCTGAAACATGCAAAAGTGCTGGGCTGTAAAATCTTGGTCATAGCAAAGTTGGTATTGACTAGACATTGGAAAAGTGTTATTACACCTTCTGTAGATGAGGTAATCACTACAGTGAATACCACCTATAAATATGAGAAAGCACTCACACCTACTATTATGTCAATCAAAACATTTCAACGCACGTGGCAAGCATGGACTGCGTCTAAATACTGGACGCCCTCCTAGGGCCTGAATTACTCTATAATACAGGGCGCTCTTGCTTTCCTCCTTCTCAGCTCATTCCTCATTGCACCTCCTTATGATATTGTACACTAATTCATCTCGAAATATATTGCTAATATTTGATGTACCTGGCGAAAGCTATGTTTGTTTTCTTTTATTGTTTATTATTAAGTTGATGCAATTATTATTACTAGATATGCATACTTGTTACTATTGTACATCTCATACTCAAAGCTGTTTGTCCAAATGAGCCTTGTACATATTTGTGTCTTGGACATATTGTCATTCCTGAATTACAGCTGTAATAATTATGAGATGGGCGAAATTGTAACCCTATCTCAGTGTTGTATTGCTTAACACTTTGAAAACCTAATAAAAATTATTTGAACAAAAAAAAAAAAAAAAAAAAAAAATATAGGAGCAGTAACTTCAGCCTTATGGTATGCATTGAAGAGCACAGTGGTGACAAGCGAGTCCCCAACAGCCGTCCCTGAGGTCGGTGGGTAATTACCCACCGCATGATCACACATCTAATCAACAATTGGCAGGATTTCTCAAGGGGGTACAGAACTCACCAACAAGGTGTTTAATTAATCTGGCAAATTCCAGGATGGTGTGCTCTTCTGGGTTTCCCTGTGGAGAAGATAGATTACATCTGTAATTGCAATTTGTAATTACTGACTTCACTGCTGAAGTGAATTTATGATTAACTTCAAACTTTTTTCTTACGGTTATTCAGTCTTCATTTTATCTAGAAAAATAAATAGTAAATGGATGTATGATGCACAGACTAATGAGATTGTAGATGAGTCATGTAACATTCAGTTCAATGTACTGCCCACCTTACTGATGTGGACTCTACTGTTCTAGATTTGTATAGGGCTTTATAAGGCTGCCCTCTACAATCAGGGATGCACCTAGCCTTTCTGCTGCCTGAGGCGAAAAACTGAGATGGCGCCCTCCCTCCCCAATGCCAATTTCTTAACCTAACCCTTCCCTTCAGCCCATGGCCTTCGGCTGCCCTTACCTGGTGCTGCCTGAGGCTATCGCCTCATCTGGCCTCATTGGTGGAGGAGAGTGGACCTGTATCTCTGTGTATAGAGCAGCACTTTCAGATCTGCTTTAAAGGTAGTCTCTAGAGATGAGCGAGCAGTGCTCGTTACAAGCACTGTAGCGCTCGGCTCCCCTGCGCAATGCCCGCAGGCATTGCGGATCCGTCCTCAGCTGCATGTAAGTCAATGGGGACGGATCGTTTGGTATGACACTCATACCAAACGGATCCGTCCCCATTGACTTACATGCAGCTGAGGACGGATCCGCAATGCCTGTGGGCATTTGTTCGCCAGGGAGCCGAGCGCTACAGTGCTCGTTACGAGCACGTTCGCTCATCTCTAGTAGTCTCTCATCTGGTTACTCATTAATACTGCTGGGGTAAGAAGTTTAAATATCCTTATGTGTGTGATCATAAACTAAGCACAAGACAGAAAAGTATCTTTTTTTCCCCACTTACTCATAGGCTAACAAATCACTAAAGTGGTTGTGCCACTAATATAACTCATCTGCTATACACAGTGTGTCCCAGCAGTCATGAAAAGGTGGGTTTGTAAGTGCTGCAAAACTGCCCCAGGAGTGTTCTCCGCACCATTCACTCCTATGGGACTGCTGCATACACTGTAACAGCATTGTACTTGTAGACCCCTGTAAGCGTGATTGCTGGGCATGCCAGTGGTTGGACCCCCAGAGTGACCACTTATCCCCTATACAAAGGAAATGCGTCACCAAAAATGTTATCCGACGGTTAAAACCAGATTGTAACACGTTCTTTTGTTTTAATCAGCTTTTATTTTATAATTGCAGATTTTTTCAATTCTATTTCCTGAACATGATTATGGGGGCGGCCATCTTGCCTGAGCTGTTCTTAACAGCATTTAAAAAATTGCTTTACAGCAGCCACAGGGGCCATAGACACAGTGGTCAGGAGGGGACCTCATTGACTTCTATGGGAGAGTTTTATAGGCACGCTCTGTGACCTATGAAGAGATCAGGAGAGAGCTGATAAGCTTTGATATCACCTATTGTGAATGGTGATTCACGTGTTGTCTGTATACAGAGGTGATATCATGAGGCTCTAACGATACAGAGATAATTGTGGTATTTGCAGATCTGTACAGACTAAGGCCTCTTTCACACTAGTGGCAGTCCGAATCCGGCAGGTGAAGGGTGCCGTCGGATCCGGACTGCCGCAGGGACATGTGTGGGGCCGGAACCACACGTCACACAGTACCATATACAGACATACACACAAACACATACATACTTACATACTCCAGGCAGGCAGGTCGCACGTCTTCACGCCCAGGAGGCGCGCAGCTATGATGATTCCCCACAGTGCCCTCTGCTGGGCGCTGTAGGGAATCGTCATAGCGGCGAGCCTCCTGGGCATGAAGACGTGCGACCTGCCTGCCTGGAGTATGTAAGTATGTATGTGTTTGTGTGTATGTCTGTCTGTATGTGGTTACGGATCCGTCCTGAACTCCATTGAAAGTCAATGGAGGGCGGATCCGTTTACCATTGTGGTCACACCAAACGGATCCGTCCCCATTGACTTGCATTGGGGGTCATTCTGGATCCGTCTTGGTGCGGATGCCTGGGCCGGAGAGAAAACCGCAGCATGCTGCGGTTTGTTCTCCGGTCTGAAGACGGAACGGAATGCTTTCAGGAACATTCCGTTGTCTTCAGTTCAGTTTTGTCCCCATTGACAATGAATGGGGACAAAACTGAAGCATTTTTTTCCGGTATTGAGCCCCTATGATGGAACTCAATACCGGAATTTAAAAACACTAGTGTGAAAGTAGCCTAAGAAGTGGCACCTATTATTAGGCTAGAGTGACCAGTGCAAAAACTGCAGGAACTTATGTTTTTTATTTTTTAAATATAGTGAAATAGAAAATTAAAAACATCAGCAAAAATTCTTTAAAAATGTGTTTAACATAAAAATGTTATTGAAACAAGAGGTCATTTTTTGTTGACACATTTCTCTTTAAAATGGCTCGGTCACCTGGATCAACCCTATACAACCATATACAGTCACCTGGTAGGGTTGCCGACGCTGATAAAAACAATACCCATCTTTTATCTGTAGGTAATAGCATTGTGGAGAAATCTGAATTGTTATAACTATGTTAATGAGTCAGTGGAGCACCAGGAGGCAGGTTTATGCAGTTAGAGCACAGCTCCAGCAACGCTTATGGACTCCATACTGGCGCTCCTCTTCTTCAAATCACATCCCCCTCCTAGATTGACACCTCTGGTCTAGCGCTGAGATCTGGCGCCTGCTCACCCGGCTTGAAGACGACCATACCACCACTTCCGGGTTCAGTGACATGAACGGTGCGTGTGCAGTATGCTTCTTCGCTCAGTTGTGCAAATACACCATTCTAGACGGAGAGTGCGCAGGCTGTCAATCTAAAGGAGGGGGGCATGATTTGAAGCAGAGGGGCGTCAGTATGGAGCACCAGGGGGTGACGCTGGAGCAGTGTGTGAACTGTATAAGCTCCAATAGCTCATCAGTATATTTCCAAAAGTTCAAATTTTTCCACAACGCTACTACCTACAGATAAAAGTTCGGCATTGTTTTATTTAGAGTCAGCAACCCTACCAGGCTATATACCTGCTTATATAGGGTTGATCCAGGTGACAGAGCCGCTAAGCATTCCCTCATCTCTGAAATGTCTTGCATTATTGCTGGATTGACGTTTTCTGCTTTAGTTGATGTCTTTTCCAGGAGACATCAATCAAGAGTGGAAGAAAGGGACTGCCACTGATAATACGACACTTCAGAGATAAAAGAACGCCCAGCCGACACTTAATGATTCATTACCATAGGGCGACTGACTGAATAAAAGAAGTACGCTCAAAATAAACTGAATTCAAAGTATTTTATATTACAATTGCTTGGTTTCAGATAAATATTACAGCAGAAAGGTACACTTACCAGATTCACAGGACTGCTGACATTGCTGTTCATTAAAGCCACAAGCCCATTGACCAAGTCACTGTGAGAGAGAAGAACCAGTACATTATTAGTCCTCATGTTTCTGAATATCTGAGATTAGGTACTACTACCAGCTCTGCTATAAAGTCATGGCCAAAAGTTTTGAGAATGACACAAATATTATATTTTCACATGATCTGCTGCCCTCTGGTTTTTATGTGTGTTTGTCAGATGTTTTTATCACATACAGAAATATAATTGCAATCATATTATGAGTAACAAAAGCTTATATTGACAGTTAGAATGAGTTAATGCAGCAAGTCAATATTTGCAGTGTTGACCCTTCTTCGATTAAGATCTGGGGAGTTTCCAGGCCATGGACCCAAAATCTCTATGTTTTGTTCCCTGAGCCATTTAGTTATCACCTTTGCTTTATGGCAAGGTGCTCCATCATGCTGGAAAAGGCATTGTTGATCGCCAAACTGCTCTTGGACGGTTGGGAGAAGTTGCTCTCGGAGGACATTCTGGTACCATTCTTTATTCATGGCTGTGTTTTTAAGCAAGACTGTGAGAGAGCCGATTCCCTTGGCTGAGAAGCAACCCCACACATGAATGGTTTCAGGATGCTTTACAGTTGGCATGAGACAAGACTGGTGGTAGCGCTCACCTCGTCTTCTCCGAATAAGCTGTTTTCCAGATGTCCCAAACAATCGGAAAGGGGATTCATCAGAGAAAATGACTTTACCCCAGTCCTCGGCAGTCCACTCCCTGTACCTTTTGCAGAATATCAGTCTGTCCCTGATGTTTTTTCTGGAGAGAAGTGGCTTCTTTGCTGCCCTCCTTGAGACCAGGCCTTGCTCCAAGAGTCTCCGCCTCACAGTGCGTGCAGATGCACTCACACCTGCCTGCTGCCATTCCTGAGCAAGCTCTGCACTGCTGGTAGCCCGATCCTGCAGCTGAAACACTTTTAAGAGACGGTCCTGGCGCTTGCTGGTCTTTCTTGGGCGCCCTGGAGCCTTTTTGCCAACAATGGAACCTCTCTCCTTGAAGTTCTTGATGATGCGATAGATTGTTGACTGAGGTGCAATCTTTCTAGCTGGGATACTCTTCCCTGTTAGGCCATTTTTGTGCAGTGCAATGATGACTGCACATGTTTCTTTAGAGATAACCATGGTTAACAGAAGAGAAACAATGATGCCAAGCACCAGCCTCCTTTTAAAGTGTCCAGTGGTGTCATTCTTACTTAATCATGACAGATTGATCTCCAGCCCTGTCCTCATCAACACCCACACCTGTGTTAATGGAGCAATCACTGAAACAATGTTAGCTGGTCCTTTTAAGGCAGGGCTGCAATGATGTTGAAATGTGTTTTGGGGGATAAAGTTCATTTTCTAGGCAAATATTGACTTTGCAAGTAATTGCTGTTAAGCTGATCACTCTTTATAACATTCTGGAGTATATGCAAATTGCCATTATAAAAACTGAAGCAGTAGACTTTGTAAAAATTAATATTTGTATCATTCTCAAAACTTTTGGCCATGACTGTACTACTTCCTCAGCAGACTGGGGACATCTGCTTAATGCAACCAACCCAGACCACACCACCACATTACTATATACCTATTGGCTAAGTACTGCAGCCTGTACACAAGGCATGAGCCTAGTTCAGAGCGCCTGGTCCAACCAGTCCGCATACACAGCATCAAAGTTCTCTGGGTCACTCCCTCTTGAGAATAGGCATGGTCTGAATAGAATATTGGGGAGTCAAAACTACAGGCACCAATTGCTTGGAAATGGGAGTATGGTGATGATTGGGAAAGAAAAATCAATATCAGATATCCACACTGGCGCAAATGGCCCCGGTATTGATAAATCTCCTCCATGGTTTTTGCAGCATACATGTCGGGCGGAATTTGCGGCAGTTTTTAATGCTATGTCTAAACTCATTCTTAAAAGGGCAGTCCATGATTTTTATGTTTATTGCCTATCCTCAGGACAGGCCATTAATATGTGACGGGTAGTGCTGTTCCCATTCACTTCAATGGTGCAGTAGCCAGCTCCATCCACTACACAACAGGCAGAGCTGTGTAGCTCCGGTGCCACTTTGGAACAGCTGATCACCTTGGGTGCGTGCGAGGTATCGGATCCTTGAAGATCAGCTATTGATAGGTCACCAATATAAAATTCCAGACATTCCCTTTAAGATAGTGGTAGGAGTCAGATTTACTTTTCACTATACATTTAGGTAGAGAACCTATTGTTCTCATGCCACTCCTTGGGCAACAGAGGAGCAGTAGAAATACATACTGTATAATTATTACCCATCCATATTCTACATTGTCATTTGGGGTGGGAACGCAGTATAAACACTTTATATTTATTTCATGCATATTATACAGAGGAAAACCCTGCACAATACCGATAAAGTTACATAGCATAGTTTATACAGCTTATTCTTATAAATGCACTTGCTATACTGAAGATGTAACTCTGCACCCTGTGCTGTAAATCATTGCTGTCAGTACTGCAGCCTTAGCGGGGAGATAGCAGACGTCATAGTCTGTCTAATATGTCTATTAATCATCCTGTTCGTCACTTTCTCAGCAGGTAATGCTCAGTAATACTAGCATACACAAGCTCCTACAACACATGTAACTCATGGCAATCACAATTTATTCTAGATATAAATGAAACATTTCAGCGGATAAAGCGTATTTATTGCATTGTGAAGTCACACAATATTCCAATATACTTTCACTGTCAATGTCACCGTTTTCAAGACTCTTGCATGTTGTCATTAATTGGGAACCTCAGTCCCAAAAATCTGTCCATGTTCACGTCATAATCACACAGGTGACTGGCTTGCTATATGACACAGCTCTGATAACTGTATGCCTTTCATCCGTGTGAACATCACATGACCAGGACTGATTTTTTATTTTTTCCCCCTTGGTGGTTCCTATGATCCCCTTTCTGCCCAATAATCTACCATTTCATTATGGAAATTGGGTAGTTACTGCAGACTGAAGTAAAGGCAAGTCACAGTGATGGCACGGGCACATGAGCGTTGCCTGTGCCATCACATGCACATGCCAGCTGTATTATATAGTTATCCCTCTCTAATGGCTGGAGGGTTAACTCTGTTCCTTCTGTCACCCCATTTCAATCCCTTGGCAATGTGGGTTGTCAATGAGTTGTCTAATGAAAGCCCCTGGGTCTTCCATCCTATTACATCTATTCTGCCAGGGCCTAGAAGGATGCCCATCATTACTCCAACACATACTGCGAGTCCAACACATACTGCGAGTCCAACACATACTGCGAGTCCAACACATACTGCGAGTCCAACACATACTGCGAGTCCAACACATACTGCGAGTCCAACACATACTGCGAGTCCAACACATACTGCGAGTCCAACACATACTGGAGTCCAACACATACTGCGAGTCCAACACATACTGCGAGTCCAACACATACTGCGAGTCCAACACATACTGCGAGTCCAACACATACTGCGAGTCCAACACATACTGCGAGTCCAACACATACTGCGAGTCCAACACATACTGCGAGTCCAACACATACTGCGAGTCCAACACATACTGCGAGTCCAACACATACTGCGAGTCCAACACATACTGCGAGTCCAACACATACTGCGAGTCCAACACATACTGCGAGTCCAACACATACTGCGAGTCCAATGTGTGGAACTCACTGATGTGAAAGGGGCCTAACTTTCCAATTTTCACTGACTTTGCAAGATGGTGAACAGTTCTAAAGTGAGTGAAGCCCTCCTGCAGCAGGTTGTCCAGAAGAAGGCCAAAGGGATGACCCTATCAGCCGTAACAAGAGAAGTTGATCATTCCAAATCTGTGATTTCTAGAATATTACATCTTTAAAACAAACTCATTCTGGTCCTCCAAGAAGGCTGGTCGTCCACGAAAGACAAAAGACAAGAGGGGACAGGACCAATCTGTTAGGCACTGCAGCTGGAATTGCTCAGCACTGAACAGGTTAAAGATCTATCTCACCATACAGGGTCTGGACTGAAAGCTCACTCTCCAGTGACCAAACCTTTCATGAACAAAAAAATAAAAAAGGCTAGACTAAAAGGCTGAGGAGCATGTTGTGTGGACAGGAGAAGTGGTCCAAAGTTCAATTTAGTGATGAAAGCAAGTTTAAGGCTACTTTCACACTGGCGGCAGGCCTGATCCGGCAGGTGAAGGGTGCTGCCGGATCAGGACTGCCGCAGCGACATGTGTGGAGCCGGAACCGCGCTCCGGCCCCACACATGTCACACAGTACATACATATATACACACACACACACAAATACACATACATACATGCTCCCGGCAGGTCTTCAGAGCGACGGAGAAGCAGGACGGCTCACACAGGTGACGATTTCCCACAGCGCCCTCTGCTGGGCGCCTGGTGGAATCGTCACCTGTGCGCGCCGTCCTGTCCCTCCGACGCTCTGAAGACCTGCCGGGGTGCATGTAAGTATGTATGTGTATATGTATATGTCGGTGTATGTTTATGTTTATGTTTATGTCTATGTCTATGTCTGTATGTGTGTATGTGTAGCCGGATCCGTAATGGACTCCATTGAAAGTCAATGGAGGGCGGATCCGGTTACCATTGTGGTCACACCAAACGGATCCGTCCCCATTGACTTGCATTGGGGGTCATTCCGGATCCGTCTTGGTGCGGATGCCTGGACTGGAGAGCAAACCGCAGCATGCTGCGGTTTGTTCTCCGGTCTGAAGACGGAACGGAATGCTTTCAGGAGCGTTCCGTTGTCTTCAGTTCAGTTTTGTCCCCATTGACAATGAATGGGGACAAAACTGAAGCGTTTTATTCCGGTATTGAGCCCCTATGACGGAACTCAATACCGGAATTTTAAAACGCTAGTGTGAAAGTAGCCTAATTTATATGTTCGTCATCAAACTGGGGAAAGACTGAACCCAAAGTGTGTAAAAAAACAAAACAAAAAGTCAATCTGAAAACACTGAAATAATAAAAAGGTCAACTGTAAGACCTTCAAAATATAGCTGTAATCTTTCTCTGTTCTCTAATTCTGATCATTATGTTCTCTGCAAAATAAAGTATTTTTGATGAAGTGCCTCGTTTATTTTACAAAAAACACCGTTCTAGTAGCATGGTATAGCCACAAGAAAAATTCCTTCAACTGGTGAGCAATGAAGATTACATTTCTGAAAAAAAAAAAATCAAGTGCTCATAAATTGTTGATAAGTGGATAATGTAGCACATGATTATTTTTTACTAATGAACTTTCACATCTGATCATATCCAGTACCACAGGGTGCTACTCTAAGCACTTCCAAATCCACTGCGGTTTATCCTGGTAAGAACATTTATCTTTTATGGAAGTGCACTGACAGCAATTCCCTAATACATAATAGCTGAAGAGATCCTGTGACATGTACTTGAGACTTGGGTGATATGGTTTTAGTCAGAGGTGGGTCAATATACAGTAAGTATGGTGAAATAGGAGCAGAATAAAAAGTAGAAACACCAACCTGACATATTGAAATGCTCTGGTCTGTGATCCTGATCCATATACCTAGAAAAAAATAACCAATAACCATAAATAATCATATACTAGTCAGTCACAAGTGAACACATACAAGTAAACAATAAAGATAAACCTTCAAGGGACTTCACTAAAAGGCAGAATAGACATAATATACCGTAACCTTGTGGAGTCATTTTCACATTGCACCTTCCGTAAATTGAACAGTTCCATAAGGAGCAATATATTAAATTCCATCTTTATCTTAAATTGAAGCAACTCTGCAAATAGACGTTGGGGGAGTTTTCTGAAAACTGGTGTAAAGGAAAACTGCCTTAGTTGCCGATAGCAACCACCTGCCATAGGCAACCAAGTCAGATTTCCTTGCTATATCTCATCCTTTTGTTCATACACAGACCTACACATTTACAGGGTCTGCACGCCTCCTGGGGCCCCTGTAGGTGAGGAGAACAGGGCACTTCTCACCCGCAGATACGCATGTGCGTCTGCCGCCCCATTTAGCTCTATGGGACTGCTGAAAACGTCTGGGTACAAGTTTGGATCTGTTGCAACAAAGATCAAAACATCATTAATAGATTGTGCTAAAACATTACCAGTTGCACCATTGACATGTTCCTAATACCAGATGAACCGCAAGTCATATAATCGGTAAAACTATGTTCACATACATCCGTTTAGCATGTTACACTAGCTGGAGACGGGAGGTCATAAACGTGATCTGACCAGTGCCTACTGTGCTTGTATAGGTACTACCCAAATCTTTAGGGGTTCTCTCACTTACTGAAGAGCGGCAAATAGGACATGTCCATGTGTATATACGATACATAAATTAAAAGCAGTTTCCAAGATTTTTAATTAAGCCCACTAGTGTGTGGAAAATTATACCCACCTGCCCCGGTCCTATATACTTCCGGCCAGGGTCATGTGCAGCACCCTGACAAATTACTGGCCTCAAAGGTGACATATCAGCAAGTGGCACATCACTGCTAGGTCACATGCTGTTTAAGGATATGTCTCAGCAAGGGCAAATGATTGCCTGCAGTGGCGCACATGACCATATCCAGGAGCAAACAAGTTGGGGAGCCAGGGTGTCTGGGAACAGGACAGTACAATCCTTTTATTAGGTACCTTAAGCCATAGCACTTAAAGGGGTTCTGCAGTTTTTAAAAACTGATGATCTATCCTCTGGATAGAACAGCGCTTAGCCCCGCCCAGGCCAGTGATACTAGTCGTGACGTCACTGGGCCTGCGGTAAACACGGAGAAGGCCGCGGCGCTACTGCAGCGCCGCTACCTTCTCAAACAGCTGATCAGCGGGGGCCCCGGGTGTCGGACCGCCGCCGATCAGAGGCTGATGATTTATCTAGAGGATAGATCATCAGTAGAGATGAGCGAGCATGCTCGGCCATTTTTGCGTATTTGCGTACGCATTTTAAAATTCGTACGCTATTCATACGCATATTTTAATCTATACGCAAATGCGTACAAATAGCGTACAAATTGACTTTGTACGCTATTCGTACGCATTTGCGTATAGATTAAAATATGCGTATGAATAGCGTATGAATTTTAAAATGCGTACACAAATACGCAAAAATGGCACTCGAGCATGCTCGGCCGAGCATGCTCGCTCATCTCTAATTATCAGTTTTTAAAAACTGTAGAAACCCTTTAATTAAAAAGGGACCCAATCCTGGGATACCCCTTTAATGATAATTCCGCTAAATTCAAGAAGGCAGATATCATGATGAAACAATTATTAGGTCATATTTTTGTCCGCCAAAAAAATGACGAAAAAAATGAAATACCTAAAGGCACAGATGTCTTTCCCTAAGATGTGCCAAGAAAACCTTGGACAATCTTATTTCACTTAGCTTATTAAAGGGAGTCTGTCACCACGATTTTGACTATTAAGTTATTTATAGCACTGGATTCAGCTGACTATAAGCATCTCCAAAACGTTATTGTTATAGGGCATAAATGAAGATCTGATGTTAAAAATACCTTTTTTATCAACTGTCAATCTCTTACTTAAGGAGCCCAAGGGGATGTGCCAGCGATGTTGGAGCCCGGCCACGTCGATTCAGTTGGAGCCCAGGACCGCCCACCTCATTAATATTCACTTCACTGCTTCAAGCAGTGAAGCTCCGGCACGGCTGTAATCCCGCGCAGGCGCAGTACATCCTGTGAAGCTGTAGCCCGCAGACCGCACGGCGCAGACCACTTAATGTACTGCGCCTGCGCGGGATTACAGCCGTGCCGGAGCTTCACTGCTTGAAGCAGTGAAGTGAATATTAATGAGGTGGGCGGTCCTGGGCTCCAACTGAATCGCCGTGGCCGGGCTCCAACATCGCTGGCACATCCCCTTGGGCTCCTTAAGTAAGAGATTGACAGTTGATAAAAAAGGTATTTTTAACATCAGATCTTCATTTATGCCCTATAACAATAACGTTTTGGAGATGCTTATAGTCAGCTGAATCCAGTGCTATAAATAACTTAATAGTCAAAATCGTGGTGACAGAATCCCTTTAAGCATTTTCATAGAGTTGATGTCACCGACGATATATTTTCATTGGTCTCACCTTGTACGGCACAGAGACAAACATCTTCAGTTTAATCCCACTAAAAGGTTCATAGAATGTAAGGTGGTGGGGGAAGGGCTGGATGCTTACAACAGCAATTACAAGGATAATGTCTTATTTAAGCTGCCCAATTGTTGGGCAGATTATTGGGACGGAACTCCCCTCGTTCTCGATGATCAGCCCGTTCTTCTGGTGAAGTGATGTAAAATGTGGACAACCTCTGGCACTGTTTCTGGGCGGCAGTACTCTGCTGACCAGAAACAATTCAGCTGTATGAGGACGAACCATGGGGGTAGACATCACTCATCCTCATAACATGGAGGTGATCGCTAAATGTAAATGCAGCGTTACACCACTACTAACAAGCAGGCAGTTATCAGGAGGGAACGCTTCCTTCCTGACAATCGTTGGCTCATTGGCACTGTGTAAATGTACCTTAAGAAAATGCGCTCAGAATTAATTCAGACCAAGAGTGAGTGAAGTGCCATTTTGTACTTACAGTTAAAGGTTCTCCTTGAAGTGCTTGCAGTACAAAGTTACTAACAACTCTTCCATCGTTCATGTGCATACGTGGCCCAAACGTATTAAATATCCGAGCCACCCTGACTTCCACACCTTCCTGCCGACAAAAACATGAGTTTAGAGAACACCTTTCAGCTTATTTAATGTGCAGTCAAAATGGTCATTAAGGCCCCTTTCACACGACTGTATGCCCTCCGAGACATACGATCCGTGATCGGGCCATATGTCCCGGAGCGGCATCGATTGTACGCACGGGAGCGCACAGCATTATTGATTACAATTATGCTGTGCACGCCAGGCCGCCCACGGGGCTATTGTCCTGTACTCATAAAACCATATGAGTGCGGGACAATAGTCCCGCGGGCGGCCCAACGTGCACAGCATCATTGTAATCAATGATGCCGTGCGCACGATCGATGTCGCTCCGGGACATATGGCCCGCTCACAGACCGTATGTCTCGGAGGGCATACGGTCGTGTGAAAGGGCCTAAAGGAGTTTTCTGGGAGTTGAATATTGATGGCCTATCCTCAGAATAGATCATCACCATCTAATCAGTGGGGGTCTGAGACCCTGAACCCCGACAAACCAGCTGCTTGAAGAGGATGCAGCCCTATGGACTCCTCACAGCATACAAACCACAGTGCCATACATCGTATAGCAACCATGCTTGGTATTGCAAATTGGGAACAAAATAATTCCAAAATCAGATAACGACCTCCAGCACACTGCTGTGAAGATCAAGATGTACTGGAACAATGGCTTGACCACCCCGAGCCCAGAGCTCATCTTCAATGAAAGTGCTCAAGATTGTTTGGAAGATACGAGGCAGAGCCTCTCTGAACTTTGGAGGTTTTTACAAAGAAGCATGAAAAAAATATTACTGCAATTAATGCAGAAAGCAAGGGTCTCGAATGGAAGCTGCAAGGAAACTACATGAGGTAAGAAGGATACTCAATAATAATAATAATAATATCAACTACCTAGAAGGCTTTACTGACTACACAGAGATTAAACGTCTTTATGAAGTCCCAGCCTCTTGGGAGATAAGCCAACAGTAAAAGGAGCGGTACTGAGAGGTCACAGCAGCACTTGAAGTATATTGGTCCCTGCAGTCATGGACTGTTGAGAGTTAATAGTAACCGCAGGGTGAGCTCTTCAAAGAGCCCGTTATTGTTGATGGGGTCAGATTTGAGAAACTAGTATATATTTTACAAAGCAAATCCCAAAGGTACTTTTCTGCTCTCATATGTGGAAACTAAGATTTTACTTCTACAAAACAATAAAGGTATAAAAGGTATAAAAAAAGTAGGATAATGCTTTCTCTTTTAACTTTCCATAGAAAATGGCCATGATTACTACTGAGAAAAATCCATACTTCAGTTTCAGTTCAATCCACATTGTCTACTGTTTAAATTGGAATCCTTTATTCCATTGTTCAAAAAAATACAGATAAATTCATGAGGAAATAATACCATCACCTATCCAAAGGATAGGGGAAATGTACCTGATTGTTGGGGGTCCAACTGCTGGGACCCCCACTGATCACAACGAGGTCTTAGAGCTCCCGAAGTGAATGGTTTCCATGCATTTGTGCTACTGCTTTATTCAACTCTCTGGGACTACTGAAGATAAAGGAGTGGCGTACTTCTCTTTGGCATTCTTACAGAGTTGAATGGAGTGACAGCACACATGCACCCAGGCACCTCATCAGTGCGATTGGTGGGATTCTCGGCTCCCCTATAATCAGATACTTATCCCCTATTCTGTGGGCAGGGGATACGTTCCTATGGGATTGTCGGGGTTCAGAGCTGAACCCGGACATATCCCCATTTTCACCCAGGCAGCCCCCCTGACACATTTTATGCTCCGATGCTCTCCTTTGCCCTGCGCTGAATTGACGTACTGGCTCTTCTTAGGGCTGCCAGGCGAAGGCTTCCGCCCAGTAGTGAGCCCGGCGACATCACCGACACTGATCAGTGGGCTTTAGCTCTGCCTAAGGCTCCATTCACACGACCGTATAAATGGATCCGCATCCGTTCTGCAATTTTGCAGACCGGGTGTGGACCCATTCATTTCAATGGGGCCGCAAAAGATGCGGACAGCACACCGTGCTAAATGCCTTTGCCCTGCGCTAATTAGCGCAGGGCAAAGGAGGGCATCGGAGCACGAGATGCTCCGATGCCCTAGTCAGGCGGGCTGCCTGGGTGAAATTAGGGTTATGTCCGGGTTCAGCTGTGAACCCGGACAACCCCTTTAAAGGGGTATTCTCATCTTAGACAATGGGGGCATATCGCTAGGATATGCCCCCATTGTCTTATAGGTGCGGGTCCCACCGCTGGGACCCGCACCTATAGCCAGAACGGAGCGGGGAGCGCTGCGCCTGGAGGACCCCAGGTTTCCGGGGGTCCGGCCACCACCAGGCGCAGCTCCCCGCGCCGCTCATAGGAATGAATGGGAGCCGGGCCGTGCATGCGCGGTCGGCTCCCATTCATTTCTATGGAGCCGACGGAAGTAGCCGAGCCAGCGCTCGGCTATTTTCGGCGGCCCCATAGAAATGAATGGAGGGCGGCTGCGCATGCGCAGTGCGCCCTCATTCACTTCGGGGGCTCCGTTCTCGATATAGGTGCGGGTCCCAGCGGTGGGACCTGCACCTATAAGACAATGGGGGCATATCCTAGCGATATGCCCCCATTGTCTAAAATGAGAATAACCCTTTAAAGTATATTACAAAAATGTATGTGTAAATGTATGTCAGTATGACTGCCCCTACACAGTACACAAATAAAAAAAAATACACTTTAAATATGGTATACAGAAACTGGACGGTTAACTTTTATTAAAGGTTCTACACAATAAGCTGATCGTAGGTTGCCCTTCTGCAGGGACTCCCAGTAAGCAAGGAACATGGCAGCAAGCGTTGAATTAATCTGCAACACCATTGCAAGACAAAATGTAGCATTACAAAGTTTTCATTGATATCAGACTGTCAGGTCTTTAAAGGGGTTGTCTTAGTTCGGCAAATGGCATATCATGTAGAGAAAGTTAATACAAGGCACTTACTAATGTATTGTGATTGTCCATATTGCCTCCTTTGCTGGATTCATTTTTCCAATGAAATGAGCAGTGTATAATGTGACGGAAAAATAAATCCAGCCAGCAAAGGAGACAATATGGACAATCACAATACATTAGTAAGTGTCTTGTATTAACTTTGTCTATGTGATAAATGCTGTTTGCTGAACTGAGACAACCCCTTTAAAAAGGTTTTCCGAGAGGAATAGGTGTCGGAACCCCTTCCAATGAACTGTTTGTGAAGGTACTAATACCCGCAGTCTTCGGTTTGCTCACCAAGCACAGCTCTGTACATTGTATAGTGGCTGTGTTGGTATCGCAGGCTGATCTGATCCTAGGCCATGTGACCGATGAACATGACGTCTCATGGCCTAGGAAAAGTCGGAGAAGGCCGCAGCTGTGGAATACAAGTAGTTACTATAACAGACATGTCAGGTTACAGGACTATTGTTCTGTGAACAGTGGTCTGACTGCGTATTACGGATTACTCTGCATATATAATAAGATAACCAACCTGTTTCATATATGCATAACACATTGTCTCAGCTACGCGCTTCCCCTCATCATAACAAGCTCGGGGGCCTATGGGATTCACATGTCCCCAGTAGTCTTCATTTTGAGGGTGTACTTCTGGATCTGATAATGTAAATGAAAGATGAGCTTAGTCATTATTTCTAAGTAAATGTAACCTGATCAAAGATTAATACGCATAATCTAGAATATACGCTTAGAAAAGAAACGTTGCATCAAAATAACATGAAGGGTCAAAGATGACTTAAACCAAGTATTGCATAATTTCCGACAGTCTTGGCTTTATCTTTTGCTTTGCAGCATGACACCAGGGATAATCGTGGTAACAAATTATGAGATGCAGGAACAATGTTGAAAGCGATTTTAAGTGTGAACCTCTTTAGCAATAGGCTTGTGAACGCAATAAGGTATTGTAATGTAATTTCACAATACTACCTCCATAGACCTCAGAAGTAGACGCCAGTAGTAGCCGAGCTCCAACACGCTTCGCTAATCCTAGAAAAGACAAGTATATAAAAGAATATCATGAATTCTATTTTATTTCAGAGTTAAATGAATGGATATAAAAGTAGGTCGATGTCTAAAAAACTGCTGAATGAATGTTCATCAGATAATCATTGTGTCACCAATGCAGCCATCCACATTTTAGTCCACAACAGGCATTACAGTCCTTCACGCTGACCATACATGTTCAACCATACTGGAGGAAGGACAAACAATCTTACTGGGAAACTTGTTTTATAGACAGATGGCTCGAGGACTGAAGTTCTTTTGTCCAACTATAAAATTGAAATTTTGCTGAAATTTTCAAACTACTATTTTCTTTATATAGACAAGGACTGTGTACCATCAGATGGATAAAACGATCATCTGTTATATTCCACCTGAGGAATGTTCATTATGATTGAAATTTTCATCAACTTTAATCTAACGTGTATACCCACCGTAAAAAGAGGTTGTCGGAGTGCTGAGACCCCCAACAATCGATAGAACAAAGCAGAGAGAAGTGTTCACATAGCGCACGCTCTTTCCTCGCTGCAAGACGGACTCAACAGAAAGTCTACGGGCTTGTCTCTATTCCGTCCCCCACAGCAAGGAGAGAGTGATATGCGAGAACTTCTCTTGCCTCGCTCTGGCGATCAGTGGGAGTCTCAGCACCAATCAAAACGCTTGATGCGTCTCTACAACATATCAAAACTCAGTGACCTTTAACCTAAATGATGCACATTGTATTCTATGAGAATGTGAAATTTTCAGATTTTTTTCTGTGCAGGTTTTAAAATCCGCAGCACGCTCATTTATTTTATTTTTTCTTAACGGATTTTCTCCATTCGCTTCAATAGGGAGAGTAAAATCTACATACGGAAAATCCGCACCGAATCCATATGCAAATCGGCACCAATTGACGCAGATTGTCCGCATGGATTTCCCTGAAAAACACCTGCAGATTGTCCGCACATAAATCCTGAACATGTGCGTTTACCCTTAGGATTGAGATATAGTGCACACCAGCAACAGAGTTCACATCTGCATCAAGAATTCTGTTTCTGCTCCTGTCACAAAACAGAAATACAGAATTCATGCCGTGACGGATACCATCAGAGCCTGATGAACCCCTCTGCCTGCATGTCAGGCTGGGTTCACATAACACTGTACACCGTCTGATCTCCATTTACTGTAATGGAATCCGGTCGGGATCTGGTTGTTTTCCGGCATATTTGCCAGCTTTCGAGCTGATAAAAAAAAAAAAAAAATACTGCGCCAAGTATTTTGCAGCTGAAAGCCAGCATGTATGTCGGATACAGTGACTCCCGTCAATTTGTTCCTATGAGGGAACAGACTGTCGGAGTTCAAAGCGCATATGTGAATCCTGCCTTACCAGAAAAAAACTGCCCTGCATAACGCGCTGTTTTATTTATTTTTTTCCAGTAATTCTGACAGTCTGTGACACATCCTCCAACCCAGATGTGAACAGAGCTAGAATCTCTAGTGAAAAGGCTGCAGATGGAGAGCAGATACAATATATACATTTGCATGCTATATAAAACTCACCCAACATGTTCAAGGTTCCTATCGTGTTGGTTTTTAAAGTCTTGATTGGATTGTACATGTAATTTGGAGGAGAAGCGGGAGAGGCTAAATGATAAATCTGGTCCACTATGAGGAAAAAGAAATATGTAAGAGCCAATATTAAAGGGGTTGTCCCACAAAAATTTTTTTACGGTTTTCAAACCAGCACCTGTAGCTGAATACTTCTGTAATTACATGTAATTAACCCTTTCGGTACCGGAGGTTTTTTCGGCTTTGCGTTTTTGTTTTGCGCTCCCTGCCTTCAAACAGCCATAACTGTTTTATTTTTCTGTTCACATAGCTGTATGAGGGCTTGTTTTTTGCGGGACAAGTTGTACTTTCCAACGCCACCATTTAATATTGCATGTGGTGTAGTGGGAAAAAAAATTCCAAATCGGGTGAAATTTTAAAAAAAATTTTTAGAAAAAAAAGTGACAAAACTGCGCCATTTTGACGCTTTTTTCCGCCACACAATTTGCCGTATTGGAATTTTCTTTTTATATTTTAAAAGTATGGGCGTTTTCGGTCACGGTGATACCCATGATGTCTATATTTATTGTTATTTAGGTATTTATTTTTTAATTATACGGAAAGGGGGGTGATTTAAAGGGTTTCAGTCAGTTTTTTCGGTATGAATCAGGCTGACATTAGAGATGTGCTAATGTCACCTGATTCCAAATATATATATATCTGTTTTATTTACTGGTGCCCCCATATTTATATAAAATGAACTTTTATTTTATGCTAATAAGGCCTCTAGGTGCAAGGGGCGTTACCCCTGCTCCTAGAGGCTCTGTTGATTGACAGGACCAGGCAGAGAAGAAACACTCCATTCACCATAGCTTTTAAGGACCTTCAATGATATCATGATCTTGTGATCAGTCACATGGTTAGATCACACAAACAGCCTGTCTCCTCCTAAACCATGTGACTGATTACATGATCATGACATCATTGAAGGTCCTTGCAAGCTATGGTGAATGGAGTGTTTCTTCTCTGCCTGGTCCTGTCAATCAACAGAGCCTCTAGGAGCAGGGGTAACGCCCCTTGCACCTAGAGGCCTTATTAGCATAAAATAAAAGTTCATTTTATATAAATATGGGGGCACCAGTAAATAAAACAGATATATATTTGGAATCAGGTGACATTAGCACATCTCTAATGTCAGCCTGATTCATACCGAAAAAACTGGTGACAGAAACCCTTTAAACTTTTATATATTATTTTTTATATATTTAACTTTTTTATTTTTTGTGATTATTTTAAAGCTCAAATATGAGCAAATAGATTGTGCTTTTAATTTTTTCTTTATGAGCAATCAGGGCTTTTTAATTTTGAATTAATAACCGAATTTGCTCATTTCTTATCCTGGCCTCTAGTGGCCA
The DNA here is from genome assembly GCA_900303285.1 of Rhinella marina. Lineage (NCBI taxonomy): Eukaryota > Metazoa > Chordata > Amphibia > Anura > Bufonidae > Rhinella > Rhinella marina. The sequence continues at coordinate 1,471,243 of ONZH01025619.1, forward strand.
GAATAAGAATTGCACTTTGAAAGCTGTAAACCTCATCAGCGAGGTTTACAGCTTTCAGATCGTGTACAGACACCCCGATTGACTACACGGGGCGTCTGTACACCACCCGGAAGCGTACGCTTCCGGGTTTAGACGCAACTAGATGCCGTGATCACGACATCTAAAGGCCTATGAAGACGCCGCCGATGGCGGTAAGTACCCGCAAGTCTCTGCTGTTAGAAACAGCAGAGACCTGCTGGCCATGACGCTCGCCGCACGTGCGAGCGGGCGCCATGTGTCCGCATCGCCCCAGCGCCGTACATGTACGGCACTGGGAGTCTAAGGGTTAAAAATTTATTATTAGGTTATTTATTTAGCTACTAAGTTATTCAATAAAATGTATCTGTATAGTGCCACTTAATTTCTTATTTCTTTGACCTGCTCACTGAGAAGGCCGCACATGCTCAGTTTCATCCTTCAGCTGCCTCCTGAGCTGTAATAGGGAGAGCTGAGACACGCCCCCTGTAACTGCAGCAGAAAAGACACTTCCCTTGAGCTATCAGCTTGATATAAATCTAGCAGAGCAGTGAATGGGGAGATTTCTGGATCCATGTGAGGTACAGGGCTGGTTCTAGCTTTGTTAGAAAGATTGTCATGTGCTACATGATGTCTGATGTTATATGAATATGATCCATTTTTATTTTATTCCTGACCACTTTACAATATATATTTTTTTAATTAATTCAAAACATATAAGCTTAGCTTTTCAAAATGGAATTTAATAACGCTTGAACTGATTTGTATAAAATATATGCCCTGGAACCTGAATGTTAACTCTATTGAATCAGTTGTGCATGATAAAACACCAGGATCCCACAGGCAATGCTTGGCTTAATGACTGCAACAATATGAAGCCCAAAGCCGCACCTTCTATGATTTTCAATATTAAAAAGACATTTGATTTTCATAAAAATAATGCTACTGCAAGCACCGCTGCCTTCCTAAACAGCTGATCAGCGCCGGTCCCAAGTGTCGGACCCCGTCGATCAGATGCTGATGACCAATCCAAAGGATAGATCATTAGTAAGAAAAAGACGGATAACCTCTTTAATAGGTTTAGGGACTTGTTCCTCTGAAATGAAATATATTTTATATATTGAAATTATCAACATTTTATTTGGTATAAAAACAATTTTGGAGAAATAAATGCAACCACATGAAATGTGCAGCCGGTGAAAGGAAAAAAAAAAAAAAAAAAAAAAAAATCAGATTAAAAACTTTATAAACAGCATGTTTACTATGACGGATCTCAATACCAGAAAATATTAATGCTAGTGTGAAAGTGGCCTTACAGTTGACTGGGGCAAAACCAGCAGATCACAAACGGACTGATGGCAAAGGTGGTATCCTATCACAATGCCACCTTTAAAGTCACTGAGATCTTCACTACGTCCCATACTACCAAAGTTTGTCTATGCAGATTATATGGCTGTGTGCTTGATTTTATGCACCTGTCTGCAATGAGTGCGACTGAAACCTCTGAACTCAATAATTAAGTGGGGTGTCAAAATACTTTTGACCCTATAATGATCATCTACAGAACAGTTATTATAGATGTACTACTTCAAAAGGAGGAAGAGAATCTGAAAGATCCATAAAACTTCAGAGTGAACATGCAGGAATTGCTCCGGTAAGGTGTTTACCTTCAATGTAAAGTGGTTCCACCACATCATGATTAATGAGTTCAAAATTCTCATGGCCAATCCAATGCTCCACATTCCTTTTCCTACCAGTAAAAAAATTGTCCACAACAGTAACCTCATGACCATCCATCATAAGTTTGTCTGTGAGATGTGACCCCACAAAACCAGCACCTCCAGTTATCTGCAACGACAATGGCAAATAAGGCTGTATAGTTCTGAACAAGATTTAAGGCCAATGACACTATAAAAATCAATATAAAAGAGTCCAGTGGGCGTTCTTACAGGGGTTATCCCAATGCCCCCGCCCCTCACACAATCTACTTACCTAGTTCCCCGCTCCACTCCTGGTCCGCACACCACTGCAGCTGCTTCTCCCAGGCGTGACACTGGGGAGGCTTGTCACCGTCTGCCATTGGATACCCCCTCTCCCCGTCACCGGATTTTTTCATCCACGCATGGGGAGAAGCAGCTGCGGTGGTGTGGGGAAGAGGAGCAGCGCAGTAGCGGGGAGCCAGGTTAGTAGATTCAGTGTGAGGGGCCCGGGCATATGGGGGACATTTTTTAGTCTCTGATAACCCCTTTAATGACTACATTTCTACAGAGGTTTAAGTATCTATTAAACACAATAGTTTTTCTAAAGTTTAACTAAAACCAAAGAGATATAAAAAGGGGAAAAAAACGTGGTGTGAAAGAGGTCTTATGCAACCTACAGCATAAAACACTGGAAGATGCTAAATTTTCCTTTTTTCTAAAAAAACAAAAAAGATTTTTTAAGATCACATATCACTTTTGATTTCTTGGTTCCCCAAGTGGAAACTGATGATCTGTTGAGAAAACTCGAAGTGTGATACGCAACCTGCTATTTTCCATTTCCAGCTTTCCTCACAAAGCACAAACTCTGTAGTTAAAGACCCAGGGGATTATAGACAAAAAAAAAATAAAATGGAGAATTGGTTTTAGGCAGTCAGTTAATCACATTTCACTAACCGGTAGAAACACAAGGCATGCGAAGCATTATCTTGCATCTCAAACTGTTCATGTAGATCAGCTAGATGATCAACTATACTCACCAAAATTCTCTTCCTGTCTTTTTCTGATAGGAATTTCACAGGAGGGTATTTCTGTGTAAAGCTGTGATTTAAAAAGGGAAAAAAGTGGCATAATTACACCTCAGAAACAAGTGGAAAATCTCTCTAACATACTAATGCAAACTATATCATGCGAGTAGTTTTGCAGCTACCATGTCTGAACCACTTTAGCCATGTAACATAAAAAGTCAAATAATTAGGTTCCGTTTTTATCACAGGTTTGTAAAGCATATCTTTCATCATTTTCCTTATGATCAAGCAGATAATGATTTGTCTTTCTATACCCAGTGAAAGATTCAGTTCTGTGCCCATACCCCATCACTACTTACTATAGCCATACCATATTGAGAAGAGGTTTTCTATGCTTAGAAAGCTAATACATATTACTGGTTTATTCAAAGGCACAATTTATAGGATTATAAAGACACCAGTAATATGTATTAGCTTTCCAAATATAGAAAACATCTATTCTCAACATGGTAAGACTTTAACCACTAACTTTTTAACCACTAACATGTAAAAATTGGTTCAAAAATGTGACCATCCAATGACTCGAAATTTCCACAACAATTTTGTGTGCTAGAAGTTTCAAAGTGAAAAACTTTTAAAGAAAAAGTTGGAAATACACACTCAATAAAACAGACACATTTTAGCTTCCCTAATACACAAAGGTAAAGCTTCACTTTACATCTATTTATTTATTTTTTTTTTAATGCTCTTAATATGTCTTCTCAGAAAGTTCAGAAGCGACCCGATATGGTAAAAAATGTATGGTCCAAATTGGAAGAAAAAGATTTTAAGAGCTTTATCAGAAAGGTAACCCCAGCAACCTACTCATCCCATATGGGAAAGTTGTCAGCTCTTGTACTACTAAATCTATAACATCCCACTGCTGTGATCTAAACATCAGCATCACATTTATGGGAACTGACAGGAAAGGTCTGCAGTTGCTGTGAGCTAAAAATATGTGGACATAGAGACTAAACTAGCATAAGGGCTCATTCATACGACCGTATCAGTTTGGGGGGCCTGCAAATTGCGGATCCACAAAACACGGATACTGGCCGTGCGCCATCTGCAGTTTGCAGAACAGAACATCCTTCATGATAGAAGTGCCTATTCTTGTCCGCAAATAGAGAAAAGAATAGGACACGCTCTATCTTTTTTGTGGGGCCATGGAACGGTCATACGGATGGGGAAAGCACACTGTGTGCTGTCTGCATCTTTTACAGCCCCACTGAAATGAATCTCATCTGCATTTGGGAACAGAAAAATACGGTCGTGTGAAATGGCCCTTACAGACAAAATCCCCAGACCTACCAGGGCCACAATGCAGGAAATCAATTTTAAATCCACTATGGAATAGGATATGAAATATGGTACATTTTTCCTAGATGAGCCTAATTTAAATGCCATTTTGTATTTCTTATATTGCATTTATATTGCCCATTAGAAATACGCTATACTGAGACTTCAATAATGTGTAAACGTGTATGACGAAACAAAGTGATTGAAATGTGAACACAAAACAATACGAGGCTATTTACAGTAAAGATTTCCATAGTAAAACATTTCCATTACTATCATCAAGCATGGCACGGATGTCATCATGCCAAATACCCTATGTTTACTGCCCTTAATGGATTTAAAGGGGTACTCCAGGATTATTGTTTCCTTCACTGATGAGCAGGTGCTTGCGGGGACGGAACGCCTTCTTCCAGACAATCACCTTCCAAAACTGTCCCGTCTAAAGGGACCTTAAGTGTCTGATGCAGTAATTGTGTGTTAGTCCAAATGGAAGGGCATGTGCCAGCAAAATATTTTATCTGTATGGGCAGAACACTGCATTTTGTAACTAGAGAGTGTGGAGCGACTGTTATTACATGTCAGCACATTGTGATAACCATTTCACAGAAATGCCAGCTGTATTTCTGCTGCTGGCGGCAGCTGGTAGCTGTACGGAATTAAAATTTCCTCACTGCCGTCATTGCCTATATGACTCACACCCATAAAGGAAGCAATTGCCATAATCAATACAAATAGTAGGGAATTGCAATTTTCCTCTGTGCTAGTGATAGTCAGCGGTGTCGCAATTCAACATGCTGCAACAGTCGCAGGTTTACTCTACAGGCTTTAATGTAAATTGTACAAGGCTCTCGACTTGGCTGTGACTTAGTTGTGTCTTCACAGCAAAATCTCAGCTCTAAAATAGTCCAATGTGGACCAACCCTGTTACGAAGGATCCGCTTGTAGGAGTCTGTCTTTTGTGCACAATCTTTGCCGTGTGAGAAGAAATTTTTTTTTAACAATATAGATTTAAAAAGCGGGTCACTGTATAGTTCTAGAGATGGGTACCCCAGATCAAACATCCATAGTGACTCCATTCACACAGCTTGGAAGGAAGAAGATCTCCTGAAGTAAATTGAATGTACTGACAGGAGTTCTCAATTCTCCCTAGCAGTGCATGGTCCAGGCGCTCTGATGTATAGCGTTTCCAAGCATGTTTTCACAGAACTCTATATTGTGTCATTCCTCTATTATGCCTAATAGAAGTTTCATGAATTGCCAGCAGTCTGGGAGTGTGTTTCCCTACAGAGTCTGACACTGGCAGCACTGATTAGACAGTGGCAGGCAACTCATTCATGAGCGTCTAGCAGGAATAACAGAGAAATGGCATAGAATAAGAATAGATGCTCCAGAATTGCAAGTGGGAATGCAAGTTACTAAAACAGAGGTGACAGGTCCTCTCTAAAAATATATGATTTTACATGACTTACCTTTTTTCCAAATCTCTTATTTTCTCCCTCAAGGGTGCAATGACCTGTACAAAAGAAAATACTGGAATGAAGCAAAAGACTGCCCTGAAAAGACAGATTTACCAGATCAGGTCTCCTATGCTATGCTGATGGATTTGCCAAACTATTCAACATAATTATCTATTCAACATTACAGTCTGGCAGAGCATCTCAAAACCGGGCCAAAAGGGATCAGTTTTGTCCCCATTCATTCTCAGTGGGGACAAAACCGATCATGATGCATTCCATTCTGTTTTTTTACCGCTGCAAGCTGTGGCTTTATGTCCGGTCTGTGAAACTGAACAAACCAGTGCCAATGGTGTTGTATCAATAGTGCCAGATCCGTTTTTTTTTTTTTTTTGTGTTAGCGAAAAAAAAACGGATCCAGCACCCATAAGCTTACAATGATTTTCCTACCGGATGCAGTTTAAGTTTTGGTTTAAAGGGGTTGTCTCATCTGAGACAATGGGGGCATACTGCTAGGATGGTGGCTGGAGGACCCCAATCCGGCCACCACTAAGCGATGTCTTCATCAAAATGAATGGGAGAACACTGCACATGACCGGCCACCGCTCCCATTCATTTCTATGGGCCGAGCTAGCACTCAGCTATTTTCGGCAGCCCCATAGAAATGAATAGAGGGAGGCTGCGCATGCGCAGTGCGTCCTCCGCCACTTTCAGGACTCCATTTAGGAGATAGGTGCACGTCCCACCGCTGGGACCCGGACCTATCAGACCATGGGGGCATACCCTAGCAATATGCCCCCATTGTCTCAGATGAGACAACCCCTTTAATACAACCAGAGCCGGCCGAAATGGATGCATCCAGATGTATTACATGGCATAGATCCATTTAATTCCAGAATGCCACAACGCATGTGTGAAACAGGCCTTATCCAGTGTCAGTATCTCCAGTGATCTTCTATACAGAGGGGAGGAGTGGCACTGCAGTCTTTAACTCAGAAAAAAACGCAAAATAAATTAAACATAATCGCATTTTTGGGGGCTGCACAGTGAAAATTTATCGCAAATAAATATCCAAATAAATGGGTCAACAATACTGAATCAAGTTTTTAAAAACTGAATAATTACGTATGTATTGGAACACATTTATTATATTAATTTGGTTTCAAAAGTCAATCCCAATCAAACGTGTGTATGGTAATGATATGCTGTTCGTTTTGAGGTACACTTGGGCATCGCCAAAGGAACATTAGCCACAGGAAAAAACACAAAACAAATCTTCTTTCCCTTGATCCTAGTTTCTCACTTATTGCAGCGAAAAATAAGAAATAGATAAAGAAATCTCCTCTGTGTTCTAGGATCTCAGCCCCATCACCCATCCTCCTCCTCACTGTTGTGTGACAAGTGGCAGGAGCACCAAAATCGCTACGTCTGCGACTAGTACAAGTGATGTTCAAAAGTGAGATGTGAAATAGTGCACAATTCAGAGAGAATAAAGGTCTAACCATCCTAAACTACAGTTCATGTATGCGGGAAATAGAAGAAATATTCTCTAATTTATACGGTCATCCTCTGTGAGAGCGCTGCGTTCCATCACCACATACGGCTGACATTTCAAATGAAATAGCATGATGGAATTGGCAGGCTAATTCAGAACAGAACAATTTTACCATAAATGCTATGTAAGACACGGAAAAATAATCTAACAGACCTCTTCTATTTTCTTTTCCATTTTCTGCTCCCCGTTCTCCTGGATTGACCTGCTGAGAAGAAATAAGTAGGTAGGTCAAGACAATCATACGTGAAGAATGAAGCTCTGTGCCGGCTAACATTTATATATTTGGTGGTCTATAGTAATATATAAAGGCAACTGCATAAAAAGCAACTCCCTAATATAAAAGTTAAAGCTTTCAGAGCCAGGAACCAACCTAAGCCTACAGAGTGGTTGAGCATGCACTGCCTCACAGTAGCTGTACAAAATATTAGGTTGGGACAAACAAAAGTCGCTCTCCATCTTATCGTCCTCTACTAGTCTTCCTGGGATTGTTTAATAAACTGACACCTAGACGTTATCGGGCGACCTATGATTGTAGTGTCAGGGTCAAACTGTGTAGGGACACAACCCAGTGACAAAGGTAATGGTAACGGCCAGTTGTCAATTTATTTGTATGTTTTAAGAAAGAATAAAAGAAATGGCACAATAAAAAGTTCTAAAAAAAAAAAAAAACGGGTCCTTCAAAAAAAAGGTCCTTCAAACATTAAGAATCCAAAAATCAACATGGCGTGCTTTCCATAGGCACTTCTTGTTCCATATTTTAATCTAGGGTGCCCAATTCTAGAATATGTTGTCTTTTATAAAAAAATTTAGTCACTCTTCAATGTCATTATTTACAAGGAACATACCTCAAAGTAGTGTTAATCCTCCCAGGCCATCAGCAGAAGTAACCCTGTGTTGTCCCCAAAAATCCACTATGGTTGGAAACATTAAAGGGGCCTTTGGGCATCAGAAGAAAAATGACCAATAGGAATGGCATAAAATAACAAACAAACCTATACTCACCTGACAAATCTGCTGCTCCAAAGCACACAATCGGTTTTGTTTATCTTGCTATAGAGACGATGCGCCTGTCTACTCATGCCCACTGCAGCGAATCTCTGGCCTCATAGGTGTACAGCATCAGAACACTGAGGCCAGCGATTGGCTACAGCTGGCACACTACTGCTGCAACAAGGTAAACAAAATCCGTCTGGGAGTACCACAGTATTGGTATACTGGTATAGGTTCTTTGGTTATTTTATGCCATTTCCTCCATTAACCACCTAACTGTTTTGAGAGAGTCCAGCTCTAAAAGTAGGAAAAGTAGCTCTGTAGGGGGGAGGCCTGCTTTAGATGATATCTCCTTAAAGCAGACATTTCAAGCTTTTAGACAATACCAGAATGACAGCAATATGTTCAGGACAGAGGAAGATATCACTGATGCAGCTGAAAGTGAAAGTAAAAGTAAAGACAGGTTTTACCCAGGATTATTCCCGACTTGATTTCTAACTGCGATTTCTCGTCTGTTGCTTGGACTTTAGCTCTCATGTATGAAAGCCTGGAATATCAGCTTTCAAACAATACCAGTTGCATGTTTCTAGCTGCTACCATTCAGGAGAGAGCAGCAGCTATAGCAGCCTTCCACCCTCCAGTTAGCTACTTTTCACACTGCCCGAGCTGGACTCGGGCAAAACAGTTAGGTGGTTAAGGCAATTTTCTTCTGATCACAGAAAATCATTTAAAGGTTTTTTTTCTGAAATGTTAATACTGATGACCAATCCTTAGGGTAGGTCATCAGTATCTGATTGGCGGGGGTCTAACACCCAGGACCATCACCGATCAGTTGTTTGAGAAGGTACCAGCACTCCTGTGAGCGCCAGGACCTTACCAAGCACAGCTCCTTACATTGTCTAGGGGCTGAGCTTGGTATCACGCTTAGCCCCATTCACTTCAATGAGGCTGAGCTGCTCCTAGACCATGTAACTGGTGAACGTGTCCTCACTCGGCCTAGGCAAATCTATGAGGGGGTCATGGTGCTACTGCGAGCACCGCTGCATTCTCGAACAGCTTATCGGCAGGGGGTCTTCGGGGTCGGAACCCTGCCGATCAGATACTGATGACCTATCCTGAGGATAGCGCATCAATATTAAAATCTCGGAAAACCCCCTTAAAGACTAATCATGTGAGTATATCATGACCAAGGCAGGTATAGCTTACAGTTTTCACAGAGATGAATGAAATAACCTTACCTCATGTTGACAAAGTTTCCCCAAACAGCTAAAGAGAAAAAAAAAAATACATTAGAGATATAAAAGTACAAAACAGATATTCAGTAAGTACAAGGCCAGCAGTATATCATAACAGATTTCTCATGGAGACACTTCCAGGAACAGACAGGTCAAATTGTCCTCTGCCAGTCTTTCAACAGAAGCCGTGTTTCCTTGTGCAAATCCCATTCCTAACATATCAACCATGCTGAGAAACCTTTTAATGAAACGCTAGGAGCTGCGTACGTTTGGATAACCCCTACCAATCGAATTCTAATTATTGGTCCAAACCACAGCCTTAAAAGGGTATTCCCATTTGGCATATCAATAGGACCCACTACCAAGAACGGAACCTCAAACTGAATGAAGAACAAGGAGTATATGAGCGGCCACACTTCATTCTCTGCCATAGGACCTCCAAAAATAACCGTAGGTGCCTAACTGCATTTAACTAAAGATTTAGTATAGCCATGAAATATATTTAATCAAATGTATCTGTATAGCGCCACCTGCTGTTTGATTTATTTTTTTATCCACCTTATTGAGTTGGTCGCACATGGTCAGTTTAAGGGCTCATTCAGACAACCATATTCGTTTTTGCGGTCTGCAAACTGTAGATCCACAAAACAAGGATACTCGCTGTGTGCGTTTGGCATTTTGCGTAACGGAATGGCCAGCCCAATGACAGTACATGTGCCTTTCAGCTTTTAATCACAGAGACATGCACTACTTTAAAAAGTGATAATACCCAAACTCGCCCATTAAAGCATATGGGTCGATGATGAATCACCAACACAACACGGGTGGCATCCATGTTCTGCCAGTGGTTTTTCACTGACTATTGGTCGGAGATGCTCTGGAAATTAATTTTCAGCTGAGCAGTGTTTCAGTGGAATACGGATGACTAGGGCTGAAACGATTACGGTACTTGATTAAATCAAGTAATTTGACACAAAAAAAAAATCCTAGATGCAAAATTTTTGCATCGAGGATTCATTTGTGTCATGTGGCCACAGAGTGAGTGAATTTTACTCACTTCTCCGCTGTCTCCAGCCAGCCGGCACCGTGCTACACTGGATCCTGACGTACACACTTTGTCAGGATGTATTGTACATAAGTGTGCACAATGACCTGACGCTCTGTGTCACGTCAGGAGGACAGTGCAGCACGTGAAGAGGAGGATAGAAGAGCTGTGGGGTTTTGGCTGCACCCCTAGAGGTAAGTATTTTATTTCACTGGTGCTGGAGACTTATGGCTAGTAGGGGCAGATAGTGGCACTGGGGGAGGGGGGGGGGGAAGACAGCTGATGGCATGTGTGTGGGGGGGGGGGGGGGGAAGAGCCTGAAGGCACGGGGGCCTAATGATGGTATTGGGGCACTGATGAGTTTTTTTTTTTTTAAAGGGAAACACTTTAATTAGTTCAGTAATCGGTAAAACATTTACACAAATTTAACACAAATTTAGCACAAATTACAGTAATGAAACTCCTGCAAAACGGACTCCAAAACTTCCCCTTACGGAGAATCTCCCCCGTAGTGTTTAAATCAGCAAATGTTCAATTAGTTCTGTTTCATGTGAATCAACTGGATCCACAAGAGGTCAAAATCCTACATATAGTGGCCCAGTATGGAAAATATTTTGTAGGTAAAACTGTATTACTATTACCTTCAATGAACTGGCAGCTTCAAAAATAGACGCTTGTGATGATAGCTCTCGCCGGCATACATAACCACCTCCAGCAGCCAACCTTTATGGCTTTGGCCCTGTTTTCAAACAGGTTAATATGCAACAGCAGATTTTTTGGTATTTGTGGGTCAAAACCAAGAACAGGTCCAAAACACAGAAGGGAGACAAAGCTATCCAGAGTCTCTCTCTGTTTTGGACCAACTTCTGTTTTTGATGACTAAATACCAATATAAAATACTGGACAAGCTGTCCTGTGAAAGTGGCCTAAGACTGGAAATTTTGACGCCCAAAGCTGCACCAGGAAATCATGGCAACAACCACTTATCATTTTTCTACATGGCTATAGTTATGATTGGAGGTTGAGGCTAATCTGCAGATGGCTATATGACAAAGGGGTTCATCCATCTAGGACATTTATGGCATACTGATATGCTATAACTGTCTAATAGGTGGGGTCCCACCTCTGGGACCTGCTCCAATCTCAAGAATAGGACCCTAAAGTGAACAAAACTTGCCAAGCAGAGGTGTGCTCTCTGTTTAGGGCAGGGTCCCGTTCTTTGACATAGGAGCAGGTCTCCCTCCCCCCATTGGACATTTACGGTATATCCTATTGATATGCCATAATGTCCCAGATGGTAGTACCCTTCTATAGCACAGACACCTTTAACTTATGGCATCTAGGTTAGCAGGAAGTCCAAAGAAAAATAAAAACGTATAGGGGGGTATTTATTAAGATTGGCATTCTGTCCTGCTGGCACGAGACGAGCCTAGTGAGCATGGATGGCCACTCACAGAGATAGCAAAATGCTGTAATTGGCAGTCCATACACTGTGAATGGAGAAGTGGTCACACATGCGCACTATAGCTCCATTCACACAGAGCCAGGGGGTCCCATCAGTTGGCCCCCAGAGATCATACTTTTATCACCCATCATGTGGATACAGGATAAATGTTAGAGGACTACCCCAGTTAACTTTTTAGCCATTGATGGTGGTAACTATTCCTCTGCATTTCTAAGTTTCAAATAAAATACTTAAAGACTATGTACACCTGTGGTGGCAGTTTTTTTCTATTATTGCATTTGCACTCGTTTTAACTAAAAATCATTTTTTAAATTGATCTTTATTAAAAATAATGAGCCGTTTTCCCTGCACAGTAGCAGGACCTGTATTTTCACTCGGTTCCTTCAGAAAACGGGCCTGAAACACTCAACACTCAATTCCTATCTTACTGATAAGCAAGTGGCTTAGGGCTGTATTACACCAACAGATTATCTGACCAATATCTGTCCAATCAGACCAATTATTGGTGTGTATAACAAAAGATCTGTGTGTGCATAAATCAATAGTACAAGCGACCACAAGACTCTTTGTAATATGCCTTATCAGTGAGAAATGTCTAGTTCTCATGTTCTATGCTGGTTACCTCTCCCTTCCCCTTTTGCTAATTGCTTTTCACTTTGTGTCACTTCAGCAAGCGGCATTTATAATGTAGAGAAAGTTAATACAAGGCACTTACTAATATAATGTTATTATCCATATTGCTTCCTTTGCTGGCTGGATTAATTTTTCCATCACATTATACACTACTCGTTTCCTTGGTTACAACCACCCTGCGATCGAGCGGCGGCTGTGCTTGCACACTATAGGAAAAACCGTCGTCTCTCTGTGGTCGGGACCGTGGGGTGGTATAACAAGCAGTGTATAATGTGATGGAAAAATGAATCCAGCCAGTAAAGGAGGCAATATGGACAATAACAATACATTAGTAAGTGCCTTGTATTAACTTTCTCTACATGATAAATGCTATTTGCTGAAGGTCATCAAAACAGACAATTTCAACCAGAACGAACACTCGTCAGACAAAATTTTAGAATGACTGTTTTAACCAACTCATAACAGACCATTATCAAATGAAAAGGAGTTGGACATGTTTAATTTTTTTTGTCCGATAGGCTGACGAAAGATCTTTTGTTCAAAGAAAGATCCTTCAAAAGATCTTTCTTTGATAGAACATTCCCAGAAAGATCTTTCGTCCATCACCTGGTTTCACTGAACATGTGTGGCTGGTTCGAACAACTGTAATGCCAATACTGACTAGTGTGAATGGCCATGTCTAGCAAATGAACGTTCACGAGATGATTGTTTGGTCAACTTCTAATGTGTATGGCCAGCTTTAATTCCAAGACAGATCAACTCTACAGGAGGATTATATTACATATGTCAATACAAGTCTATAGAGAGGGGAGGGTGGAGGAGTGAGCAGGAGCACACACAGACAACCAGACTGCTGGAGCTACATGGACTGAGAAATAAACTTCCTAAAGTGCTTTATACACAACCATACAGGTTAGCAGGGTGGTCGAGTTGGAGTTGAGGCTAGTTTTAGATGTAGACATTAATTTAAAATATTATCTATTAACATTGTGTAATGAATTTATTAACTTTCATATAAATTTAGAAAACTTTAGAAACGTGAATCATAAATATATTTTATGTTCTATCAATCTAAGGCCGTATTTATTAAAATAAGCAGGGTGTTCTAGATGGGATAGATAATCAGTTCTAACCTCTCTTGTCCCTTATGCTAGGTATCTTCAGAATGGAGTTAAACCTAGAGTGGTCTCTTCTGTGGGAAACGCAAAGGATTTTGTTGAGGCCAAAATCCTCAGTGTAAACCTACCCTTATGCTGCTCCAAGGCCCATAGTTATAATGCCTGAAGCTGGACTGCACATTCTCAGTCATAAGTTCCTCCATAAAAGACCAGAGAAGGAAGTTCACCTCTGTGAATGTCTGCAGTCATCTCAGAACTGCTACACAGAACAGGAAGACAGCATTAAAGGGGTTGTCTGAGAATAAGGCTACATTCACATGACCGTAAGTGTTTTGCGGTCTGCAAATTGTCCCTGGCAGGGATATGATAATCTGCTCTGCTGCAGCCAATAATTGGCTTCAGAGGTGAGGAGTCTCTTGTGGATATGTCACCACTGAATCCAGCCACTGGCTGCAGCAGAGCAGATGATCATGTCAGTGCCAGAGAGGAAGTAAACAAGCTGCGGACCGGAAGACAAACACACGGGAGCCAGTGCCAGGACAGCAGCTGGGGATAGCAGGTAAGTAGGAATCTTCCTATAGTGGAGGCTGGCTGCAAGCACCTGGGAGAACACACTTATTCCTGGACAACCCTTTCTTGGCCGCACTGAATATAGCAGCTGCAGTTTTTACATGTATTACTTTTATCCCCATTTAGACTTGCACATGATTCTTTGCATTCCCAGGACATACATATAAAGCTTTTCTAAGGCTACTTTCGCATTAGCGGCAGCCTTCTTTCATAGTTTTATTCCGGCTGCCTCTCGGCATGTTTGCCTTGATGCGGCCAGACCTCCGTCCCGCCCCCATGATAGTGAAAGGGGCCGGAGCAGAGTTCGGGCGGCACGCGTGCACTAGTGGCAGCACGGATTCGGCATGCTGTTCACCCGCCGGAAAACAGCCGCTAATGTGTAAGTAGCCCAACTATTTCTGAGGACAAATTCCTAGATTTCTTAAAGGAGTATTTCCATCTTAGACAATGGGGGCATATCACTAGGATATGGCCCCATTGTCCGATATGTGCGGGTCCCACCACTGGGACCTATATTGAGAACGGAGAAGGGAGCGCTGCGCCTGGAGGACCCCAGGTTTTCCGGGGTTCGGCCACCACCAGGCGCATCTCCCGCTGCTCCCATAGAAATGATTGGTAGCGCACCACGCATGCGCGGCCACCGCTCCCATTCATTTCTATGCAGCCCCATAGAAATGAATGGAGGGCGGCTGCACATGCGCAGTGCACCCTCCTTCATTTTGGGGGCTCCGTTCTCAATATCAATGTCCCACCGCTGGGACCCGCACCTATAAGACAATGCGGGCATATCCTAGCGATATGCCCCCATTGTCCAAGATGGGAATAACCCTTTAAAATTATTAAGGGTATAACAGCGTTTTCCAGTTATTAAGCGTACAGTGCATTGCATAGTTACAGGAATTTCGAACATTTCAGAAATTTCAAAATTATTCTTATAAATATGGTTTACATTCTAAGTAGCCTAATTACTTACATGATAGTAAGAAGAAGGCCGATGTTCTTTCACTACAGTAAATTTGTAATTACTAAATTATTGGCCATTTATAAAGGACTTGAAGTTGAAATATGATAAAATGCAGGAGTCAGAACTTTGGCTTACTGACTTCACAGCCCTGCAGGTCAGTACCTCTCTGTAATGTCCTCCATGATCCTGGGGCTGCTTCCGAGTGATTAAGAGAAGGTTAGGGAGTAGATTCTTCTCTATTTTCTGTGTGCAGCGGATGAGAGCTAGTCTGTACCCACCAGATCTGGGAAAACTGCAAACTAGAGACAGAGCCTGCAGATGGGAAAGTGCTAAAAATGCCAGATACAAATGATATAATGGCGGTCATTACGTAAGACTGGCTTTCCACTACCTTCTTTGATAGCTCCTGCACTGGCATAGGAAGCGGCTAATTTAGTCTGTGTCTTTAATTAGAAACCACACAAACCACTGACTGCAGTAGTTTTCACTCCATTTTAGGCATAAATGTTATTAAATTTGCTGGGGGTGATGTCACTGCCAATCCCAATTGGCGACAATGAAGTAAAAATGCCTGTACGACAAAATATTTCAAAAGTCACAAAAAAGGCGTATTGCAACTTTTTATTTATTTTACAAACAAAAACTGTCATAGCGATGTTAGCAAACGACCCCCAAAGGCCAGAAATAGTGTTGTTCCTCAAGTACGCACACTGTACTACTGATTAATGCAAAGTATTTAGAAAGATTAGATATGCTATACGGGCTTTCAGTGTCCGTTCTGTTTTTTTTTTTTTGCGGACCATATACAGTTTCATTTCAATGGGTCCGCAAAAAAACTGAAGTTACTCTGCGTGCATTTCGTTTCTGTATGTCCGCTCCGGAAAAAAAAAAAAAAAAAAAAAAAAAAAAAAAAAAGATAGGACTGTTCTATTAGGGGCCAGCTGTTCCGTTCCGCAAAATAAGGAACGCACACGGACATCATCCATATTTTTTGCGGACCACAACATACATACAGTCGTGTACATGAGCCCTAATTGCTATCCTAATTTACACATCTCCAGGAGGCAATCGGACTTAGTTGCCAAATAATAATAATACCTTTGTAGACACAGAGAAGAACCTGAAAAGTTAGTGCACCTAGCCATCTCACACCTGACTAATAATATAAGCCAAAATAAAGATCCTGAAAAAAAAAAGACTTCTTAAAAAGGACCTTTCATGGTTTTACATTATAGTAGGTAAATACCTTTACTTGCATGGCACCCCTGCTGATGCTGCCACCCGCCCAGGTTTTTCAAAATATCGCTCCTGCGCCCTGCCCTCCTGTATTTTTCACGCTCAGTATGCTAATCCTGAGCATCGGTACAGGGAGGAGGAGACGCCCGGGTTTCTCAATGGGCGTCTCCTTCTCCCTGGCTGTGCCGCGATCCAATCACATCGGAGAACGTCACAGCCAAGGCGTCTCCTCCTCCCTGTACCGATGCTCGGTATTAGCATACTGAGCGTGAAAAATACAGGGGGGTAGTGCGGGGCGCAGGAGCGCTATTTTGAAAAACCTGGGCGGGTGGCAGCATCAGCAGGGGGTGCCATGCAAGTAAAGGTATTTACCTACTATAATGTAAAACCATGAAAGGTCCTCTTTAATGTAAAGGGAACCTGACAGCTCGTTTATGTGATATAAACTATCCACAGTACTTTTTTCTTCTGGTTATGGTGCTCCAGAAGTCAGTCTTGACCCCTTTCTGTAACTTGTAAATCAGCGGAAAATGCACTTTTATTCTTGTTCTTGCATTATGCTAATTATTTTGTTATAGTCAAGATGGCCGTTGCGAACCTCCTGGAAGTCCATCTTTCCCCTGCCACCCCCTGCAGCTTGACTGACTTTCTCCAGGTGATGGAACATCATCCCCCATTCTTATGAGATCCCGCCAGGCTCTGTTCACTTTCATTCTCAGTGCATGCCCAGTGAATAGTACCGTAAAGGGGACAGTGCTCTCACCCTGCGGAACATGTGCAGTGAAGCGCTGATGCCAGGGGCTGTATAGCACTAGTCACTTGCCATGTGCCATAAGCGAAAGGAGCCAGAGTAGGATCTCATGAGAACAGGGGATGACCTTCCCTGGTCTGGAGAACATCAGTCAAGCTGCTGGGAGAGGATGGTGAAAGCCTGACATCCAGGAGGTTGGCGCCAGCCTCCTTGACTTCAACATGCCAAGTATCATACGGCGAAAACAAGAATAAAAGTCAATTTTCTATGGATTAACAAGTTACACAAAGGAACGAATAATCAATTCTGGAGAATAACCAGATAAAAAAGAAACTGCTCACAGTACCTATCAGATTAACAAACTGTTAGGTTACCTTTAAGAACGGTATAGCATACTCATGCTGGCGCACGGTGGGCATAACTACAATGTAATGGTATTAGTTGCACTAACTGGGTTTGTTAGTGGAAGGATTTGTAATAAAGATACTTTCAATATCGGGCTTATGAAGTGAAGAAACAATGTATCAGAGCAGAACAGTAGCATACAATGGAGTTAATGACGGATCTGTCCTGGCAATGTTAAAGAGAATACAACCGGATCCGTTCCTAACAGATGCAGATGGTTGTATTATCATTAAAGGGGTTGTCCGGGTTCAGAGAAGAACCCGGACATACCTGCAATTTCACCCAGGCAGCCCGCCTGAAGAGGGCATCGGAGCATCCTATGCTCCGATGCCCTCCTTTGCCCTGCGCTAATTAGCGCAGGGCAAAGGAATTTCGCCGGGTTCCGGTGACGTACCGGTCCCTGCCGGGCAGAGGCTTCCGCCCGGCAGTGAGTCGGTGACGTCATCGGCGCTGATGGACAGGCTTCAGCGCTGCCCTAGCCAGTAAAACGGCTAGGGCAGCGCTAAAGCCGGCCCATTAAGGCCGGTGACGTCACCGAACTCACTGCCGGGCGGAAGTACCCGCCCGGCAGCGAGTATTTACAAAACAAGAGACCTTGCCCTGCGCGATCTAGCGCAGGGCAAGGGGGGGGGCATCGGAGCATGAGATGCTCCGATGTCCTCTTCAGGCAGGCTGCCTGGGTGAAATTGCAGGTATGTCCGGGTTCTTCTCTGAACCCGGACAACCCCTTTAATGGAAGCGTTTTTTGCTGAACCCTGCCGGATCCAGCAAAAACGCTACTGTGAAAGTAGCCTAACCCGTGTTCTTCTGCTGACGATATGTCTAGTCTGCTAAACGCCGATCCAGCTCTTCTGACCAGTATTAGTATCTCCTCCATGCTTGTGTAAGGTCAGTTTCAGTCAGAGAAACACACTCTGTATAGGAGAAGCATTTCTCGGACTGGACTAGATGCCGCGGATCTACTGAACTGTAGTCATGGCTAGTGTTGAGTGAACTTCTATTAACTTATGGTCTGTGGTAGTAGAATTCACAACGGAATTCTTAGATAACCTGAACCTTGTATGCCGAAATTGAAAATAGAAGATTGCTCATCCCTAGTCTTGGCATTTTGTGAATAATGTTCAATAGCAGCGAGACGGATTTTGAGTTCACTTCAGACACCAGTGTTCAGCCTAGGAAACATGCCATATAGGAGCAGTATTTCCTGGACTGAGCACTGCTCCTCTGAAGAGTATGCCATGGATCTACTGAACTGTAGTCATGGCATTATGTGAGTAGACCAGCAGTGAGATGGGATTTCACAGCATCATAAATCATTAAGAGGAGTTCACTTCAGAGACCAGTGGGAAATACTACCGCCACAGAGTTTCCCGGACTGAATACACTTGTGTGAAACCAGGCCCTATACAAGCCGGAGGAGATATTAATACAATATTGCTTAGAAGAGCTGGATCTGGGCTCAGCAGACTAGAACCGATCGTCATCATTGTAGAACATAGGATAGCACTGCCGGCGACGCAATATATTATTATATTCTACTTGCTGGTAGTAAGGGTATGTTCACATGACATCATTCTGGCGGAACACCTGTAATCACGTGCATGCGGAACAAGCTTATTTGGTAAAATCAGCTTATAAATGCTTCAAAGAAGGAACATGCCACTTCTTGGTTTTTTTTTGTTTTTTTTTAAAGTTGCACAAAAATATGCTGCATGCAAACTTTGGCGCATATTTCCATTGAAAACAACGGCAAGGTGGTGCAATACAAGCATTATATGAACATGGCCTTACAGTCCAGCTCCAATACATTGTTTCCTGCACAATTTGAAATGACTTATTACCACTAACTAAGCCGAACTGAGACTATAGCATCGTACAGCAAGCCCGGGTATACAGTACGTCGTCAGTGGTGGCAGCACTGGTATGTTTCTGAGATTCCGATCTTTTATCATACACAAGTACACAACAGGACACATATATTACATATGACTAAGGTAACATATGCTGCTGGTATTCATATGCCATGTTCTGGGAGACATGCGAACAGAAAACGCTTATATTATATAAAGGCAACATTTCACATTTTGGAAAATAAGACATCCCCTGCAGATGACATCTACCATTTAATACAGCACCACGCTGGTTCAGATACTGCATATAAGTCCTGAGGCGGACTCATACAGGCTATACCCCATCACTGTACCCCCCAGGTGGGGAGGAGTGCACAGCTGCCAGCGCTGAGATATAAAACCGTTCCTTTCACTAGGGGAAAACTTCCAGCATGGCAGCTCCAGCCCAGTGAATGGAGAAAAGGGGGCATTGTCCTCTCCAGTCCAGGACCTCCTCCACTCATGGCCGTGTGTACAGCAGCTCCATGCCATCTCACAATGCCAGGGCCACACAGGTCTGTCACTGCACTGTGCCTGCTGCCATCTCTGCTCCCCCTGGCACTGACCACCAGCTGGGCACTAGGGCCGCCTGGCAGTGCCCTGTCACTGAAGACGGTGGGTACACTCAGCAGAATACAAGGCGGGTAGGGGCCACGTCCTCTGTGACCAAAAATACACCTCACACTGCCCCCACCTCACGGCTCGGGCTGACTTGTAAGGAATGAATGGGTGAACGGGCACTCACAGGCTACATAGGCGATCAAGGCGAGAGCAATGAGCAGCTTCATCATCCGTCTATTGATTGCAGTCAGTAAGCGACGCATTCGGCTTTTTACCATCACCAGCCGGACCGCGTTCCGTACCCGAACTCGGAACCGGGGACATGGAACCCGGCGTCACGATTAAACCCCGGGAGGAAGGATGAAGGCCAAGATAAGAGGACTAGCGTGAGTTCCTGCCCGGTCAGGACACCACGCATGCGCACAACTCTACCGCACTTCATCCACTCTGAATACAGGAAGAAAAAACACCAAGCAAATAAGAGGAGAGAGCATGCGCGTCACTGACTGGCGTCCGCTGGTCACGTGATAGAACGTTAGGCCTCAGTTTATAGGAGTAGCTTTACCTAGCAACACCAAGCTGTAGTAGTGTGGCTGAGCTGCCCGGCACGTCCACTCTGGGCACAATTTACATGACTGTTCTATTTTATTTAATTTTATGATATTTATTGATGGTGCCTGGTGCCAGACAATTGTGCGAACTGAGACTCTGTGAGGCAGCACACATTTACAAAGTAATGTAAACTGAAAGAAAATCTGTCTTTGTTGCCTGTAGCAACCAATCACAGCACAGCTTTCATTTTCCCCCTAGGGCAGTGATGGCAACCCTTTTACAGACTGAGTGCCCAAACTGAAACTCAAAATCCACGTATTTATCGCAAAGTGCCAACACGGCAATTTACCCTGAATACTACAGTCCAATATAGTATATCTTCCATCGGGGCGTACATAGAAATCATTGGGCCCCATAGCAAGAGTCTGAATTGGGCTCCCAGCTCCGCCCACTACCCACCTTTGGCCTATCCCACTAACTGCACTGGCCCCTCCCCCATCACCCCCTTCCCATTTTTCCTGTGGATAGGGGGTAACTTCAAACAACTGGAATACCCCTTTAAAGCGGGAATATCCAACCTGCGGCCCTCCAGCTATTGCATCCCATGACAAAGTGTATCTAAACTTTTAAATAAAGTTTATTAAAACCTTTTCTAACACTTTTTTCTCTATGAGAAATAGGCACTAAATTCAGGTTCCTATAGTGCTTTATAAACCATACTCTCATACACCATTGACATGACAGTGGTGAATGGGAGTAAGGATCTTACTGGGGCTGCAGTGAGTGATGTACAGCACACACATACCTCCCAACTGCCCCGGATCCGGCAGGACAGTCCCGGATTGCAGTGGCTGTCCCGGCACGGGGAGGTATGTCCCGTCTCTGGCAGCTGTCTCTGCGTCCATAGGACACAGAGACGGTTGTCTGTTACATGAAGAAGCAGACAGCCAGAATCGACTGCCTGCTTCTTCCATCCTCCCTCCCGTCCCCCCCTGCAGCTCTCCGTACCTCCTGCTGCATTCTGTACCTCTTGTCTAGGTGGGGAGCGGGGCCAGCCGTCAGTCAGCATTGGCCACGCCCCCTCCAGACAAAAGAAGCTGATGTCTGGCTGGTGCTGCTGCTAAGGTTTTTATTTATTTTTTACTTTCTATGGGGGCAGAAAGGGGTGTATTATCTCTGTACTGTGACATCCCTGTGTTTATTATCCCTGTACTGTGACATCATAGTGTTTATTATCCTGTACTGTGACATCACCGTGTTTATTATCCCTGTAATGTGACATCACTGTGTTTATTATCTCTGGACTGTGACATCACTGTGTTTATTATCCCAGTACTGTGACATCATTGTGTTTATTATCTCTGGACTGTGACATCACTGTGTTTATTATCTCTGGACTTTGCCATCACTGTGTTTATTATCCCTGTACTGTGACATCACTGTGTTTATTATCTCTGGACTGTGACATCACTGTGTTTATTATCCTGTACTGTGACATCACTGTGTTTATTATCCCTGTAATGTGACATCACTGTGTTTATTATCTCTGGACTGTGACATCACTGTGTTTATTATCCCTGTACTGTGACATTGTTGTGTTTATTATCTCTGGACTGTGACATCACTGTGTTTATTATCCTGTACTGTGACATCACTGTGTTTATTATCCCTGTACTGTGACATCACTGTGTTTATTATCCCTGGACTGTGACATCACTGTGTTTATTATCTCTGGACTGTGACATCACTGTGTTTATTATCTCTGGATGGTGTCACTTTAATGTGTTTATTATCTCTGGACTGTGACATCACTGTGTTTATTATCTCTGGACTGTGACATCACTGTGTTTATTATCCCAGTACTGTGGCATCACTGTGTTTATTATCCCTGTACTGTGACATCACTGTGTTTATTATCTCTGGACTGTGACATCACTGTGTTTATTATCTCTGGACTGTGACAGCACTGTGTTTATTATCTCTGGACTGTGACAGCACTGTGTTTATTATCCTGCACTGTGACATTGCTGTGTTTATTATCCCTGTACTGTGACATCGCTGTGTTTATTATCCCTGTATGGTGACATCACTTGTGTTTATTATCTCTGTACGGTGACATCACTTGTGTTTATTATCCCTGTACGGTGACATCACTGTGTTTATTATCCCTGTACTGTGACATCGCTGTGTTTATTATCTCTGGACTGTGACATCACTGTGTTTATTATCTCTGGACTGTGACATCACTGTGTTTATTATCCTGTACTGTGACATCACTGTGTTTATTATCCCTGTACTGTGACATCGCTGTGTTTATTATCCCTGTACTGTGACATCGCTGTGTTTATTATCCCTGTACGGTGACATCACTGTTTTTATTATCTCTGTACTGTGACATCACTGTGTTTATTATCTCTGGACTGTGACATCACTGTGTTTATTATCCTGTACTGTGACATCACTGTGTTTATTATCCCTGTACTGTGACATCACTGTGTTTATTATCCCTGTACTGTGACATCACTGTGTTTATTATCCTTGTACTGTGACATCACTGTGTTTATTATCCTTGTATGGTGACATCACTTGTGTTTATTATCTCTGTACGGTGACATCACTTGTGTTTATTATCACTGTACGGTGACATCACTTGTGTTTATTATCCCTGTACGGTGACATCACTGTGTTTATTATACCTGTACTGTGACATCACTGTGGTTATTATCCCTGTACGGTGACATCACTGTGTTTATTATCCCTGTACTGTGACATCACTGTGTTTATTATCCCTGTACAGTGACATGACTGTGTTTATTATCCCTGTATGGTGACATCACTGTGTTTATTACCTCTGCACGGTGACATTGCTGTGTTTATTATCCCTGTACTGTGATATCACCTGTGTTTATTATCCCTGTACTGTGACATCACTGTGGTTATTATCCCTGTACTGTGACATCACTGTAGTTATTATCCCTGTACGGTGACATCACTGTGTTTATTATCCCTGTACTGTGACATCGCTGTGGTTATTATCTCTGTACTGTGACATCACTGTGTTTATTATCCTTGTACTGTGACATCACTGTGTTTATTATCCCTGTATGGCAGGGGTAGGGAACCTCCGGCTCTCCAGCTGTTGTGAAACTACAACTCCCAGCAAGCATACTCGCTCTGCTCTTCTAAGAACTCTCATAGAAATGAATGAAGCATGCTGGGAATTGTAGTTTCACAACAGCTGGAGAGCCGGAGGTTCCCTACCCCTGCTGTATGGTGACATCACTTGTGTTTATTATCCCTGTACAGTGACATCACTGTGTTTATTATCCCTGTACTATGACATCGCTGTGGTTATTATCCCTGTACGGTGACATCACTGTGTTTATTATCCCTGTACTGTGACATCACTGTGTTTATTATCCGTGTACGGTAACATCACTGTGTTTATTATCCTTGTACTGTGACATCACTGTGTTTATTATCCCTGTACGGTGACATCACTGTGTTTATTTTTCCCTGTACGGTGACATCACTGTGTTTATTATCCCTGTGCAGTAAGGGTACTGGGTGAGATTTGCTTATAGTGGGCGGAGTTAGGGGCGTGACCTAGTGCTGAAAAAATTTGCCGCGACGCGCTATGCGCGCTGCACAATATGTCACTCTTTGGCTCTTTGCAAAGTTTGGAGGTATGCACACATCACTGCTTCGGTCTGTCTGCTTTGGTAAAGCCATGCACAGATGGGCTATGTCAGGTTTAGCAGAGTGGGCACAGGGCGCCATATATACGAGAGCAAAGCTCAACGAGTGCAGGGCAGGGGCCCGCATACAGATGGCTCATCCTGCCTGTGCCCACTATGCTAAAGCCTGACATAGCCCATCCCCCCACATCTGAAGTCATTTTGCTGCTGATACTTAGTGTACGCCACTGTCTTCCATGTACTTTATCGTATAGCTATAATAGCTTCAGTGCGCTGCCTGTGCCGTTCATAGTGCGCCCTGTGTGCCCTGCGCCGATCAATGGCAGGAGAAGTATAAGGTATATTGGTACAACATAGACTTTTCCCAGGCTACAGATGCCCACACAGAGCTCTCTGAGTGCCGCCTCTGGCACCGTGCCATAGGTTCGCCACCACTGCCCTAGGGCATACCTCCAACCGTCCTATATCTGTCCCAGGTTTCAGTCCCAGGTTTCAGTACCGGAACGGCTGAGGTACGGTATGCCTCACACTCAGCTGCCTGCTTCCATATGACGCTCCCTGATTCACCATTCAGCTCAGCTGCTGGTGCTCCTTACTACTAGGAAGAGTGGCGGGCGTCCGCATGTGCTCCTTCTACACAGCTCAGCAGCGCAATGTGTAACTGAATCTTACCTTCTGCTGCACAGGGTGATCTGCGAGGATCATCGGAGGAACTAGCTGAGTATTTACTGTTTTTTTTATATCATGTGAAGGGGGCACACATGGACATTACTATTGTGAAGGGGCACATCTGGGCATAACTACTGTGAAGAAGGCATAGCTAGACATAACTATTGTGCACATACCTGGCATAACTACTGTTAAGGGGTCAAAGTGTGGGCATAACTACTGTGTGGTGGCATAAAGGGGGAATAATTACTTATGTGGGGGCGTTTAGAGGACTGGGTGGGGTTAGGTGTTTAGTTATGTTTTGGGCGGAGTTAGAGGCATGGCCTTCCTTCTTTTCTACAGTTAGGAGGTATGCATATACTTTAGTGATGCCAATTATGTCTGAAGTGCAGTGTTCAGCAGGCAGCAGTTGTTGTGGTGGAGTTAGTCTGGAGAAAGGACAAAAAGAGTGGATAAACATTATCCCGGAGACAGTATGATATTCACAAGAAGAGTCCAAAGAATAAGAGTATAATTATTAATCTGCAAAACTCAATAATTAATAGAACTGAAAATAGATTCCACCCACAAGTACATGACAACTTTTACTTTACTTTGTTTTTAGCCCCTTACTAACATCCGCCAGATCTTAAAGATAGCAACCACTCAGAAGCTGTTTTATACAGCAGACAACCACCGGCAGTGTCCATGATCGGAGGCATCTCTTGCAGTGTATGGTATGAGAACTAATGATCACATCTTGAAATTCCTATTACAGCTAAAAATAAGGTACAAAAGGAATGAAAAAAAATCAGATCATCCCCTGTTCCCTATTGTACATAGAAAAATAAATAATCAATACAAAAATAAACCGGATTGATATTGCCACATCCAAAAAAATCTAAATTATGAAAATAAAAAAGGAACTTATCCTGTACTGTGAATGCCATAATGAAAAAAAAAACAAAATGCCAAAATCACCATTTTTTGGTTTCTTCGCCTCCCTAAAAAAACTGAATAAAAAGTGATAAAAAAAGTCATACATATGACTGGTATTAATAAAAAAAAAAGTAGAGATCGCCTGCAGAAAAGTAGCCTTACTGAGCTCCATAGATTGAAATATAAAAAAGTTATGGGTAGGAGAATATGGCGATGTAAAGGACATTTTTTCCAAAGTATTAAAACTTAACAAAAACTATATAAATTTGGTATTGCTACAATCATACTGACCCACAGAAAAAGGTAATGTCTCATTTTTACTGCACGATAAACACTGTATAAATGAAGCCTGAGAACAATGGCACATTTGCATTTTTCCAGTTCTACCTCATTAATAATTGTTTAGCTTCCCGATACATTAAATGATATCACTAGATGATACCACTAGAAAGTACAACTTGTCCAACAAAAAAAAAAAATCAAGGCTATGTGAAAGGAAAAATAAAAAGTTATGGTTATTGGAGGGGAAAAACAAAAAATAAAAAATGAAAAATGAAAATTGTTTACGATCGGAAGGGGTTAGCCAAAAACTTTTATGCCATACTGACACAGCCCCATAACTAGTGGGGAAGTGGTGATTAGTCGGCTATTTAAGGACATATTTTAACAGCAGCTATGTTATTCAACAGATTTAAAGGCGTAGGGTGTTACATTTTCTGGTTATAGATAGACCCAATGTTAACCGACGGTGGAGCTTCATTTTAATTCTACAAGAGAGAATAATGGACATATTCTACACACACCTTCAAACTCCTTTTTTGCCCTCCTACAATCTTTTTCAACAAAGAGGGCAGTCGCTAAAAGGAAACCTCCTCCAATTAGTCACCACAAATGCACAAGTCATTAGGGCACACACCA
Organism: Rhinella marina; assembly: GCA_900303285.1. Taxonomy (NCBI): domain Eukaryota; kingdom Metazoa; phylum Chordata; class Amphibia; order Anura; family Bufonidae; genus Rhinella; species Rhinella marina. Next base: position 1,497,947 of record ONZH01025619.1, read on the forward strand.
GATTGTGAGACATTAAAAGAGCCGAATCCTCATATCCTCTTCTGATGCGGTCAGATATCTGAATGAGAAGAGATATATAGTTACAGTATGTCTGGTTAATAAATAACTGTACTCATGCTTCATGTCTGTAGCCCCTGTACTTCTACATGCTTAATTTGGTGGCTAAATAAGGTCATGTCAGGAGAGTGTGACTTGCTATAGATAATGGAGGAGCCACTATCATCCCAACTACAAACAGCACTCGTACTAGACATTGGTATAGACATGGTTCACGTAGCACCCTCCTTTAGCTAATAACCTATGACCTAGCTCCAGGACATCTTGTCTTAGGAGTTCTGCTGTCATACACACAAGGTAAGAATGGTTTACTTGTGTATAGTTTCGGTATATATTCTGTGCTGGTACTGTATTAGTACTGTATGTTTGTTGTATTGATTCTGTGTGTGGACTGTACTGTATGTATACTGTCTATATACTGTTGGGTGTGGTATGTAGGCATGAAGGCTGCCACAAAAATACAGCTTCACACAAAGCACTAAAGAGGCCATATGTTAAAAGTGCTATTCAAACATTATGCCATTCAGGAAGCAATGTATAACAACGACTTACCACCCCGATGAGATAGGGGCTCCCAGCAACACCAGCAGGTAGGACACTGTAATCTGCATGGACTGGGCTGTAGATCGCCTTGTGGAAGGCACCACATACTGAAACAAGAGGACCTCTGTGTAAGCCAAAGGAGTCACTGAACTCAACAAAGGAAATGAACATGGACAAAGTGAGCACATACCGAAATAAGTACCGTAAGTCTGCCAGGATAAGGGGCGTTTAGTGGGTAAACCAAAAGAAAAAGAAAACTGACTAAAAAAGTATAATTTTAGCTATGGGAAGTCCAACACTCCCCAGGAGGATGTCAGTCACGATGGGCCATTTCAAGGTCAGTAATTTCTCTCTGATGAAAATAAGGACTTATTGAAGGAAAAGGTAACTACTAGAGATGAGCGAACCTGCTCGTAACAAGCACTGTACCGCTCGGCTCCCCTGCGCTCGCATGGGCGCAGGCAGCCGCTTTCGTTGGGTGAGGAGGACGGAAGCGGCTGCCTGCGCCATGCGAGCGCAGGGGAGCCGAGCGGTACAGTGCTCATTACGAGCACGTTCGCTCATCTCTAGTAACTACTGTCTTTTTCGTGTTTCTTTATACTGGGGTGTGATATCACTTTACTGGAACATCATTACAATACCATTGCGTTTCATTTTTAATCCATTCAGCAACTACAGTTATAAACATTGACAAGACAGCCTCCCGCCATATACTATGATTTCTGGTGCTGGACATGTCATCACCTTACCCCACACCCAGCATATAGATAATAGCAATCTATACATGTGGTACTTACAGAAGTGGCCTGAAGAATGTTATTTCCAAAAACCAGAGACAAGAACAGGAAAAGGGGGAGCTCAGCGTTCCACATGAACAAACCATGGGATCTGCACGGGGGTTGACTTTCTTTAATCTTTTGCCTATCTCCACCCCTGCTACAACTCCAAAGGGTAACAGAAACGACTGTAACGGCACCAAAATCAGACTGTGAAAAAAGCACTATAGATATTAGTGAAGGATCTTTAAGAAATGACATATAAATGATGGTTAAAGGAGCTGAGTATGATTAAAGGGGTTGTCTCAATTCAGCAAATGGCATTTATCATGTAGACAATGTTAATACAAGGCACTTACTAATGTATTGTGATTGTCCATATTGCCTCATTTGCTGTCTTGATTCATTTTTTCAACGCATTATATACTGCTCATTTCCATGGTTATGACCACCCTGCAATCCATCAGTGGTGGCCGATTTGCTGTTTTTTGGTCACTTCACCTCAAACACAAAATTAAATACACAGTGATCCAAAAGTCACACACACCCCAAAATGGTATCAATGAAAAGTACAGATTGTCCCGCAAAAATAATCTCCACATAGCTCCATACTCATAACTACAGAATATGGCGACAAAAAGAAAAGAAATAATTTTTTCAAGGTTTTTATTTTTTTTCAACATTAAAAACTGTACATATTTAAAATCGCTGTAATCATTCTGACCAGAACAATGAAATTAACAGGTCAGTTTTACTGTATAGAGAAAGCCATAAAAACAAACCCCATAAGATTGTTGCGGAATTGCGTTTTTTTTTGCCAATTTCACCCCTTCTGGAATTTTTGTCCAGCCACCCACTATATCGTATACAATATTTAATGCACTTGTCATACAAAAAACACACTCTTATATGGCTATGTGAATGGAAAAACAAGAAAGTTATGGCCCCAGAAAGGCAGGGAGTGAAAAATAAAAAAACCTCTGGGACTCAAAGGGATAAACCTAGAGGCTCTGCTCTCTAAACAACTGCTGTACCCTCTACACTTTGACAGGGCCAGGCATTATGATGTTTTCAATGCCTGGCCCTGTCAATAAAGGTGCAGCAGTTGCAGAGTGAGCAGAGCCTGAAGGAGTAACAGCAATGCCCCTGTTGCACCAAGAGGCTCATTTGCATATATAAAACCATCGTTTTCCTTAGCAATGTGGGCACATATGAACAAGGGACCAACACAGATGTCTTCAGCTGCCAATTACACATGTAACAAGTCAGACAGATTCATAGGTACAAATCTGTTGACAGGTGCCCCATCTAAGCAAAATTTTATTGCAATCAGTGATGTGCTGTAAAGGGTGAATATCAGTTTTAAATTTCATCCACAGGAATTGCTCCACCTATTACTTACCTGGAAAACCCAGTGCCAGTTACCACCTGCCGCACTTGTAAGTTTAGACCCACTGATGCATCCAAGACTGCTGTGATAACAAGAAACAAAGTGATTAATGGAATGTAGAATTTGTTCATTCTTCTTTCTAAGTGAAAATAGGAATGCAACTAACAATGTGCTTCAAGCATTTAATGACAGTCTATAGGCCTCAGCCATGTCCACAGCCATAACTGTCTAACAGACAACCTGTGTCTCCCTTACGTCCTAACCAGCTGCACAGCAATGGGGTTGTTCTGCTCCTATGTACTAGTAGGACAGATTCAATTTTTTTATTTAAAGAGGTTGTCTGGGTTCAGGGCATATCTCCTTTTTCACCCAGTCAGCCCCCTCCGAGTGGAGCATCATGCTGCAATGCTCTTCCTTGCCCTGGGGCTGTATCACGTCCGCCTAGCAGTGAGCCTGCTTACGCCACTGGCACTAATGGGCCAGCTTTAGCCCTGCCCTAGCCTGTTTTACAGGTTAGGGCAGCACTAAAGCTCATCCATTAGTGCCGGTGACATTACCAGGCTCACTGCTAGGCGGAAGCCTCCACCTAGCATTCCATAGTGAGACCTGGTATGTTACCAGATCTGCTGAAAAGCAACTCAGCTCAGGGCAAGGGAGAGCATCGGAGCATGAAATGCTCAACTCAGAGGGCAGTCTGGGTGAAGAAGGGTTTTATGTCCGGGTTCAACCTCTTCAACCTCAATCAAATTAATCACTAATTAGAGACCCCTGGGCCTATATAAGGGTACCTAGCCCCTCCTACTCTGTGTTTTTTCTGTCCTGTGTGAATTTGGACAGATGGTTCGCTTTGCATGTAGATTTTTTGTCATGTTTCTGTTTTTTATTTTTCATGTTGGAATTCCTAGATTGTTCTGGGAAGTGTATAAGAGGTCATATTAATCTTGCACTGGTTTCTGATCCTTGGAAGATGCTGCTGTAGCTACCTGCTATTGAGTGCTTGGTTTGTTTGCACGTACACACTTACTTTTCCTCCCATCTAGGCAGCCTAACTTATCGTCCCATGGGACTTTACACATGTTGGGGTGGAAGGACCCCTCATTTTCAGTGTTTCTAAGTATTCCTGAGAAGATCAATGTCTGTATTGTTAAAAATGCTTATCAGTCTGAGGACTTAGTTCCTTTTGGTAAGAGTGTTACAGGTGGTGCTTCATTACTATAGCTCCTGTTGACACTGTCTAGTCTGAACATAGGGCTGCACTGCTTCTTTGAGAACAGTTTATACTTGGTTGTATAATTTTATATGTATTTATTTCCTTTCTTAATATACATTTTTATTAATGATCATGGCAACAGAGGTTCAGAGGGAAGGAAGACAACTTCCAAATGAACACCTTGCAGCAAGGATTATCATACGTCTTGTCTGATAGCTATGAATCACCGAATCACCTTTGTGACCTTGCTGTGAACCATCTGTATGGCCGACTGATTCGAAGATCTAGCTGACTGTAGATAGTCTCTCTTTTTTCAGGAAAACTCTTTAAGTGTTCCCGGGTGCACCAACCTCGGTCAATCATTGTCATAAAAAAATCAGGATAACTGAAATTGTTCATGTCCATCCAGTCAGGGAATCAGGATGTTGACCAGGGAGAAGGTCAGGTCTCCACCTCTAGAAAAAAGCTATGATGAACATAGAAACATCCTGGAAATGATCCTTAGTAACCAATTCATTCTAGATTCATTATAGGCAGCAACTCAATTCTGTAGGTTTCCATTCTTGCGCTGCCTAATGTAGGAAGCTAAGCAGAAAGTGCTGTGTTCTGGTTTGGATTGGGGACCTACACTTCTACTCAATAGGTCCTGTCCTTGAGAAAATAAAGCCATAAAGTCCTCTGCTCAGTTTTCTTCTGTGGAGCTGCATATCTTCCTTCTACATAAAGTGAATCATATATTGAGGAGAATGTGTCAGCCTTCATTGTAGTGCACAGCCACAGATTTGTAAAGTACAACTTAGTGGGGTCCTCCTTCTAAAGTTAATACATCTATAGCCAGATTATCCTGGCATTCTATTGTATCTGCTGGGACAGAAATATGAGTTTGATACCTGTCTGTGGGTTAAAGCTGAGAGCACTCCTACAGAAACCTACCCTCAGGTTTCTTTGACTGCATATAATGTCTCCAAAGTCCTAAGAATATATAACAAATAATCTGTCAGATAAACCTATTGCCTTTATTACGACTGGTAGCTTGCTACCTATTATGCCGGGGACAATGCTTCCAGGTAAACCTCAGTGGTTCCATGCCTGGATAAGTGGCTACCTTTAGGCTGCTGGCCAGTTATTTCAACACTTGTGCTAGGGAAAATGTCTTGGCAGCTCAGGGTTTTAGGCATCATGCAATCAATTACAGAGGCAGCTTCTTGAACGTTGTGACACTTATGCCCTCTCTACAGAGAAGAGATTATGAGCCTGTGGAAACATAACCCAGAGCGGTTGAACAGTAGGTGCACACTATAATTTCAAGCTTGTCAATTACTCAGATTGTAAACATATCTCAGAGACAAGTGTTCCCTGTTCCAGCCATTCTGTATTTTGTTGACTGCTAATGACTCTCAAGTAAGTTGAGAATCAGACCCGAGGGGAAGGGTTGTGTTTCATACAGTCAGTGGGCTCCTGAAGTCCCTTGAGAGGTGTCTTTCCTCAAATTTCCTCAAACCTGCAAGAAATAAATGCTTTAGAAGATGCTGTCTGACTTGCCTCCCATGGACTCAGGGGGAAGCAGCCCGTGTAAGGGCAGACATTACAAGCAGGGTAGCATCAGATCAGAAACCCTTCTTAAGGAAGTGGGAAGGATCATGTCACGGACAGTACTGAACCTGACCTATCTATCTGCTGTACTTATTTGAGGCTCCCTGAATATTGTTGCTGGCTGACACAGTCAAGGTCTAGCAGTTCCAGGAGAATGGTCTCTGAATACATAGATCTTCCAAGATGTGGAAAGTACCAGAGATTTATCTCAGGGCAATCAGATTCAGTGCCAAGATGGATACATTCCTTACCCTCTATCAGTAGGACAATCCCTTGGCAGCTGATACCATGTCCATTCCTTGGAGGTTCAGGCTGACCTAAATTTTCCTTCTGGTTTCCTTGATACTTAGGGTATTGATGAAAATAAGGCTAGACCAGGTCACGGTACAGCCATTATACCATTCAAGCCAAAGAGGTGATGCTTCCAAACTTATTCAGATGAGTTGAGAATGTTATTGAGACTTCCCACAGTGCAAATCCTAGGTGTCTAGGGCACTCAGCTCTGCCAAGACCTGGAAAGATTCAGCCTGACAGCCTCAAGGTTGACCATCTTCTATTACTATCTAGAGGCCCCTGTGATACAGTTATGAAGACCATGCCACACTTTTGGTCTCAGTCTACTAAAAGGTCATGTTTTCCAACTCATTCAGATGAGTCAAGGGTGTAATTGGAGACTTCCCCCACAGCAGATCATGTGTGCCTAGGGCACCGAACTCTGCCAAGACTTGAAGAGATAACCATTACTATTTAGATGCCTCTTTGACTCAGGCATGAAGACCTTGGATTATATTTTATGGCTGCCATTAAACAGGTCCACTTTGTTCAGAATTCAGATCTGCCTAATTCTGTTACAGTCCCTTTTTAGAGCAATGCCTACCTCTTGGTCTGATGATGTCTGATCCTGCTGAATTAGATTTTTGTGAGCAGCATGGAGCTCACACTGTATTTTGAATTTATGGTTCTCAGAAGAGACTTCTCTGAGTGGTCTTTTTGAGTTCCACCACACAAGAGGGTCCTCCTTATAGGGATACTTCTTGTTATTTCCCGATTGTTGTGCTGCTGGTTAGGATGTAAGGGAAGCATTGATTTCTAATGTTCATCTGTTTTCCCTTAGTCCTAACAGTAAGACAAACTTCCCTCCCAAAGTATGTTACTTCTTATGATAAACACAGGGTAGGAGAGGCTATGTACCCTTATATAGGCTCAGAAGTCTCTAATTAATTAGTGATTATTTTATTAAATTAAAAATTCTATATGTCCTACTAGTACACAGACATAACCCATTGTTTTGCTGTTTGGACTAAGGGAAAACAGATTAACATTAGAAATCAACACTTCTAACCAAAAAGAACCAATGAATGCACTTTTCTGTTATGGTAAAGATGCGGTGGGAGCCCATGGTGATTCTGTGGCAAATCCACAGCAAAATCCACATGCAGTGGATTCATTGCACATTTTACCTTATAAACAGAAGGGGTGATATACACTGTTAAAATCCAGCCACAGGTCTACAATGAAGGAAGGGGTGATCGTGGAGAAACTTGCTTCTTCAGTTCCAACCAGTCCTTTTATTAGCAGGAGAAGTAGGAAATACTGTAACTATACAAAAGTATTCAGTGACTGCTTAACAAAGTTTTCTTAGATACCCGACTGACAAATCTACCTGGGTATGTGAAGATAATGGTAGCTGAGGATCACTCTACTAAGGCTGATTTACCATTCAATAGTCTGAGAAAGCAGTGTATCCACTAGAGATGAGCAAATAAGTTCTAAACGAATCAAATTTGTTATGAATATCTGAATTCTAGCAAATCCAAAACTATTGCTATTTGTTTTGCTCAATTGCTTAAAAAGGCAGAGTAATACTTTTGAATAGCCTTTATTCATTTTAAAAGGAACCTGTCACTTTGAACATGATGTTTGAGCTGCAGGCAGCATATTATAGAGCAGGTGGCGCTGAGTAGAATAATATAGAGTTTTGTGGGAAAAGATTCAGTGAAACTTGTATTTTTTTTTTATTTAATTGTATTAATGCAAAAAAGTAAATATACAAAAAAAATGTACATCCTCATTAAAGCCAACCACTTCCCATCCCAAACCCCTCCCCCCACCACAATAGCCACCGGTAGAAAAACCAAGAGAATTTTATAATTTAAGGTCCTTCTCATTCTGGGCTTTGAAGTCAAGGAGGTGGTCCTATCAGTGATTTATAGCTACCTCTTTATACACAGTCATAGAGGGAACGCTGTCACTCACTGATAGGTCTGTCTCCTTGAAATCAAAGTCCAGAATAATCAGGAATTTAAATGTACAAATTAAGTTTTACTGAATCTTATCCCATAAAACTATGGGGCATATTTTAAATGCTGACCTCTTCATAACTTTGGCGGATCCTCCTGCCGCTTCTAAATGCTTCCTAGCTGTCTTACATTTAGACCATTTTCTATGCCTGTCCCCTTCCCTGCCCAAGCCACGCCACCTTTTTTAGACCTGGTATGAGCGGGGAGAAGTCGCAGATTGCAGCACAAAGGACCTTTGCGCCGCAATCTACATCAGAAATACACCTAATTTAGCCATATTACTGTTTGATAAATGACCCCCTATATATCTATATGCTTTTGGTCACGCTATATCGATGAAGTGTTTCTAATTTGGACTGGGAGTAATGGGAAGTTTAGTGACTTTATATCTGCATTGAATGACAACCATATAGGCTTGTTTTTTACTTCGGTTATTGACGACTTTTCTTTGACTTTCCTTGATTTCAAGAAGTGTCAAGAAGCAGGATGATCATCTTATTACCACCATTTTTCATAAACCAACGGCGACCAATAATATCCTTCATTGGAGTAGCTACCATCCATATCCCCTTTGACGCGGAATTCCTGAAGGGACAGTTCCTGCATACTCGTAGAAACTGTTCTGAGGAGGGGATTTTTCATCTGAATCTAGAAAACTCCATGGACTCTTGCGCGCTAGAGGATATCCCAAGTCAGTCTTGGGGGATGTCTTTAGGGAAGCCAAGGGTCGGAGTAGAGGTGATCTCCTGGTACCTAGACTCCGAGGTAAAGAAGAGTCAGCCATGATTAGGCTGATTTCCACATTCGATATGGCCAATAAAGAGATTAAGAGCATTCTTGACAAGTTTTGGCCCATTTTATTGATGGACCCCGATTTGAATAAGATTGTAGCCCCTTTTCCACAAGTCACCTACCAAAAAGCTAGAGGTTTAAAAAATCGTTTCGTGCATAGTTTTTATTCTGCACCAAAAAAGGAGGGGACTTGGCTAGACAGGTGTCACGCTCTGGTGTGGAGGGTATAGCAACACCAAGCGTACGAGGGAAGGGAAAAGCACCAAACAAGGGAAACGGTCACCTCCTGCAGGAATCCCTGAAACTAGGCCCTGACTGACTACCAGTATGAACAGGCCTTAGTGGTAGGAGAGTTCATACACAGGAACCTAATAACACCTGACCCTAGAGAACCCTGCCACTAGTGATAGGGGAAGGAGTCAACCCGTTCCTCCAAAAGGACGGACGAACAGGAGACTCCAGAAGGCAAAACCACAACAGGGAAAAGTAGGATAAACACAATAGGGAAAATGTCACTTATCTTAATGCAGATATTGCAGCAACCGGATATTGCAGCCAAGATCCACACCACACACAACAATGACAGCAGAAAGTATAAACCGCAAGGGATACTGGGAGAGGAAGGGATAAATAGGGGAAAGAGAATCACCACACCCACAACAGCTGAGGGGAAGGGGTGTGGTAAACAGCAACCAAACCAAGAGGAAAAACATGTCAAATTATGTTACTTTTAAAAGTCTAGCCGAACGCCTGCAACCTGATGCAGGCACGTTCATGACAACAGGAAGCTCTCTGGTGTCTTCAAATGTGGCTCCTGTAAGGCGTGTTCTTAGTTGCAAACTGTGACATGCTCTGTGACCAATGTTCCATATGAGATAAGGGATTTTATTAATTGGAAAAGTTTTGGAATTATGTATCTATGTCAATGTCCCTGCCCGTTAGATTATATTGGCAAAACTATTTGCGAATTACGGAGAAGAATATTGGAGCATGAATATTGGAGCATGCACTTTTCAGTTGGGGCACTTGATAGATCACCACCTCCGCTGGGTAGGACTTCACTTAGCCTACTTTGGACCGCATTTGCGTTCCATTTCGGCCTTTATGGAGCGCAATGCGTTTCACATGTGTGTTCCAACAACCGGTAGTGCGTGATCCGTGGACCGGATGGGTCCATCAGCGCGCCTTTTTAAACCCAGCTTGGCGTCCTGTCTCTTGCGCACATCGCCGCTGGGGATATCCGATATCACACTGCCACCAATGTGAGTGTCCTGCTTTTTCATCTCTTTTCATTGTTAGCTCAGCGTCTTCCATGCGGTCTATACAGCTAATTAGGTGTATTATCACACTGTCAACAATGTCTGTGGTGACATGCATTATCGTTTTTATTTATTGCTGTATTCGTCTGTTTTCCAGTTCCTACATGTCGCCGTACTGGCGCAGTGGGGTGGCAAGTATCTTTCCCAGCTGGGATTTTATTTAATCTGTGTGCCTGCATATTATCATTATTGACGGTTTTTGCCATTATTCCCGTGGTGATTCACATCTCCCCCTGATGAGCCCTTGGTTAGGGTGAAACGCGTACGGGTTACATATTGACCTTTGTTTTTGCCTTCCTTATACCTTCCTTATTGTAGGGAGGGTTATATAGGTTAAATAGGTTAGGCAGGCAAGGAGCTATCCCTTGGCAAAGGGCTTACCCTAGGGTTATCCAGGGTCAGTCCTAGGGCATTTGTATTTTTATCTTACTATCACCCCTTTGGGGAATATTTTATGTGTGATTTATTAAAAGTTAGGTTTTAGAAGCTCTGCCAATTTCTAGAGATATACAGTATGTAGTCGTGGTGTCTCCCGATTGTCTATCAATTTAATTTCTATTTTGTTGTCTTATGTCTTACATTTAGACAATTTTCTATGCCTGTCCCCTTGCCTGCCCAAGCCATGCCAACTTTTTTAGACCTCGTGTGAGCGGGGAGAAGTCGCAGATTGCAGCGCAAAGGACCTTTGCGCCGCAATCTACATCAGAAATAAACCTAATTTAGGCATATTACTGTTTGATAAATGACCCCCTATATATCTATATGCTCAGCTCCTCCTGCTCTATAACAAGGTGCCTGTAACTTACATTGCCATGCAATCATGACTGACCAGAAGGAGATCCCTGTAGACATAAGGCTAGATTTATCATAGCCTGGTGGTGTTTTCGCTGGGTTATGATAACCAGGTGTGCAGCAGGTTGTCATAAATTATACACAGCATCTGGCAGTCCATGCACCTGAACTGAAATCTATGGTAATTATGGCCCTGCCCCATTCCCGCCATTCCTATGCGCCCCCTTCTTGAGAAAATGGCAGGGCCGGCGGAGTAACAGCAAATATTTTTGCTTAAGTGATATTGAAAAAGTTGTAAACACACATTGTGCAATTTTTTCACACCAGAAAACTGGTATGAGCTAATGATAAATGTGGGTCATAATGGATTTTCTTTTCCAGCAATCACCAATGTATCGAATGTCTAAAGTACACAGCATATAGCTGGCGGTGAATACTGAAGGGGGAGGGGAACACTTTTTATTCATTACATTAAAGACTTTGGCCCATCTCACACAGTGGCGGCATATTGCTAGGATATGCCACCAATGTCAGATAGGCGCAGGTCCCGCATCTTTCTCTAGAATGGGACCTCCAAAGTGAACAAGGGAGCACCGCGCAAGTGTGGCCACCCTCCATTCACTTCTATGGGTGTGCCTATGGCTATTTCAGGGACTCCCATAGTGACGAATGAAGAGGTGGCTGTGCTTGCGCAGTGCACTCCCCATTCACCTGTATAGGAGTTCTGGAAATAGCTGAGCGTGCTCGCTTGGCTTTTTTCAAAACGCCCATAGAAGTGAATAGTGCATTACTTTGCTTTAAGTGCCCCTTTCTAGAGAGTTGAATGTCACCTGAACCTGTATTACATTATGGCACATGCTAGTGATATGCCACCAATGTGTGAGATTATACTGTGTGGGGGCCACTGAGGGTCATTATTCTGAATGGAGGGCCACTGGGGGTACATTATACTGTGTGGGGGGTCACTGGGGTCATAATACTGTATGGGGGCCACTGAGATTTATTTCCTAAGGGTCTACATGAACCTGGAGCCAGCCCTGTAAATATCACTATCACCCAAAAGGGGCTCATAACCAAATTTTTACCCAGACTTTTTTAGTTGATAATAAAATGTAACTTTTAACAACACTATTAAGACAGTGAGCACTTAATGGTTTAAAAACGCTGCCTGCTACGACCTGTGTCTTGGTGCGAGCGTAATGATAGCAGAGTGAAAAATTTATGGTGGTGTGGGTGTGCACAAATCCCACAGCAACCTAAATAGATTAAAACTCCAGTGACTAGTTACTTTCACTAACCTACTGGGCTAATCTAAAAATTTGGTTATGAGCCCCTTTTGGGTGATAGTGATATTTATTGTAATAATAAACTAATACCTAGATAAGGGTCCCTTTTGTATTTAGTTTGCACATTGGAACCAGCCCTGTACACAGACATAAAGTATAAGGATAAAATCTGCACCTGTTCTGTGTTTAGAGCCACATCTGGTTTCAAAATCACTGATGGAAATCACTGATCTAAAAAAACCCAGACGTGTGAATGGGTCCTTGTAGTGCAGAAATTCTGATAGTCTGGCATAAAACCACGTGATAACCTGGACTGGTCACACAGCCAGAAAAATGTAAAGTTATATAGTCATTTATACTGAGCCGATTGAGACCGAGATGTCTCCCATGTTTGATAATCTAAAACCTGTCCAGCTCTATTACTGTAAAATGAGATGAACAAAGTTATTCTACAGAATAGATTTGTCCAATCAGCAGGGGTTCGTCGTGGTCTGAAATCCGCAAGAGACAGACATGTTCAATTTTTTGGCGGTGCGGAGGCACAGACCAAATGCAGCGAGCCGGTACCGCAGGTTGAACACGTGAGCGTCAGGGATATGTCACAGTGTGGTGTTGCTGATGCTTACTCACGTTTTTTTAGTGGAATACCCTGGACCGGCATGCAGTTGCGTGGAGGGTGGACACGACTTCCCTCGGGGCACACTCTGTACACAGGACTCTGCCGGATGGTGAGACGAGGTGCCCTTGGTGGTAATTTTCGCAGTGTCAGTCGGCCGGGTCCTGGTTTGTCGTGACGCCAGTGTCTTTAGGTAGACACACCCGTAATAGTAGTAATGAGGAGGCAGTTTGAAATGAACAATAAACTTTTACTTTTGCCTTGAGGTCAGATGTTATAAATTACAATTGCTTCAGTAGGCAGCAGATAATACAGATGGTGTTGTAAGAATTCCTTCCCAGGCTGTTACTTTAAGTTGCTGTAGCTTTAAATCCTGTTACTCTTAATTCTCCACTTAGTCAATCCCCTGATAAACTAGTCTTGGCTCTGGATAAAATTGTATATCAATACTTCAGGGTATGCTGGCCCTGCACGGCAGGAATTAATACGTCTGCACCGTGTCACTTTAAGTATAGGAACCTGACTGCCCGTTGGGGTTTCCAGTAGGTAATAATCACAACTGTAGCTAGTAGTTGCAGAATGCAGTGTCCGGGTGCTGTGAAGCTACTCCCAGTCACTATAAGTTTTGCTGACAAAGTCCATGAAGCTGATGGGCTTAGCGTTTACCTTTGACAGGCTTGGTATCCAGTTCATGCCAGTTTCTAGTGGCCAAGAAATGGTAAGTTGCCATCTTGGTAGCTGTGACGTGGCCAGTGGCCAGAAGGAATGGCGGCCTTATGGATGACTCTCTCCTCCTGCACATTTCTTAGGTTGCTTCTGCCTTCCTCACATTCTCCTCTCCTCTCACTCCTCTCCTATACCATAGAGGGGTATATTTATACACGTTACTTAACAGCACTAACTAGTGGTGGAAAAATGGAATTACTGCCTAGGAGGTCCTTACAACACATTAGACATTTGAATACAGATTGCAATGACATGGCTATACAAAATACAATTTGTAGTGTCCCTTTCACACATAACATGTGGGACACTGCACAAAATCCCACGGAAGCTCCTCGTGGACTTCCGATTCATGCTTCCGCACCATATCTTGAGAATTGCAGACCCATTCAAGTCAATTTTGAGGTCCGCAATATGGGCATGGACGACCTATGCTCATGTGCATAAACCCTTAATCTGAGGAATTATAACCAAATCAAAACAGAAAATAAAACATTTGGATAGGCAATGTCATTTAAAAGGTTACATTTTGCCTTGGATGTTGAGGCAGTAATGACTTTTGCTTTTGAGAGAGTGAAAACGGAGACATAATTTCCTCTATTTTTTTGCAGGGCCTTGCAGTGTGGTGCTTCATTTCCCGGAGTGCTGTGATATCTGGCTATATGATGCAAATGAAAGGAATGTCATTCATCAGACAGATACATAATACATAGCAATGGTTGATAAAAACTATTATTCTGTTATCATTGTACCCATAAGCCTTTGTAATTCTAGTCTTTGTCATGTGAGAGTCCTGGTAAGTAATCCTTTGTGTCTCTATAAAAAAATATAGAGAGATTGTGTCACATTGTCTATTATCTAAATTGTCAGGATATATCCTGTGAGAACGGTCGTTCCTAGCTTCTGATTTCAACATGTATTATTACTGTTGACAATCTAGAGAACTATAACAAAAGTATAGTGCATGGCAAAATATCTAACATTTGAATAGCGAAGATATAACAAAAAGTGGAAGATGAGAGTTGCTATTTAGGGAAATGGAAGAATAGGAAGATAGCAGCATAGATGATGTTCATAAGGGGGAGGCTGAATGTCTATAGTCTATAAACATTGTAAACGTGTTCTGCTTTTCCCTCAAATGGCTTATATGGCTTCATTGCAGGTTTTGCCACATTGCCACTGGCTCTTTGGTAAACCTGACAGACTCCATTATACTCGCAAGTCAATGGCTTGGGGTCAGTGAGGCAAGGGATCTAGTATTGCGTCATTGTTCCTATTATAAACGGAAACCATGACACACAATTGAACAAAGCCTAAGATTTTAGGGATACACTTGTAAGGAGGGTAACACTGCCACTTTAACTGTCCCTTTCTTGTTTTGTGTGTAACGCTTGTCAGTGCCTCCTGAAGCAGTTCTTGAAATGGGGGAGCACTGTCTGCATCAAAGTATTAGATGCTTGGGGATTTGTAAGCCTTGTGTCTTAGTTGATGAGAGGGGTGAGGAAATCTCCACCTGATATCTGTGTGTGGGGTAGCATTGCTGGGAGTCATGATGTACCAGCAGAGGTTGAGAGTAGCTAAAAGTTGAAAGAACCTCCAAGGCCTATATAGTGGGACATGAAGCAGACCTTCTGGGACAGCACCTGAAATCTGATTCTGTCCAGCTGGGTCTGGGGCGTTTGAGAAGTATGCATCCATGGATATTACGCAATACCCATACCAACTCCATTAACATGGCTTTTTTTGTCACTGGTCATAGGGCCTAATAAGAATGTTCCTAATTGCATTTTTTTTAGATTTGGAAGTGCAGTGGCCAGGTTTGGGGTGGCCCCAACACTATGCTGGGTCCCCCAAACACCGTCAAGGTGTCACCACGAGTTGCTGCTCTCCAGAAGAGTTGGTAAGGCGTGATGCACCCCAATGGGAAATAAGTCCAGAGATTCAGGGTCAGCAGTTAACCAAGGTGCTTCTTTACTGGAGGAATTCAAGTACAAAACAATACAGGCGAGGCATAGGGCTGGCTTCTCTACTCTCCTCCCTGTCAGAAGAAGAGTGTGATGCTGAGGAAAGGCCTGAGCTAGCTGTCCCTCTCTCTCAGATTTAATCAGTAAGAGACCACGGCACTCAAAGAGTATGATTCAAAGTGCAAGCTTATTTATTTTGTCATTTTTCATCCATCCAAAGTAGTGCATTTTGAGGCTTAGGCCAACGTTTAACGTTTCGGTCTAGCAAGACCTTGATCACGGCCTATTGGAATAATGAAACAGGTACATCAAGGTAAGTATACAAGCAGAAATACATACAATATAGTTAACATGGACAAAAATGATTCAAGTATGGATAATAATCACAAAAGTAAAAGGTAGGGTTCTTAATGGATAATGTCTCAGGTACAAAGTTCTCAACTCCTGGCTGAAGGGCATACAAGTCCTGGGTGGCAGCAGCAACAGGCTTGGAGAAAGATGGAAGCTGCTTTATCCGCTATCGGTACTAGAGATATAGAGGAGGACCATGTGTTAATGTGATATATCAAACTGTCGTTATACCTTAAGAGATACAACAAAAGAACGTGTTCAAATAAAGTAATTGCATGGGATGCTCGGGCAATCGGCTAATGCATTAATGTGACACTAATATTTAGTATTTAGTATTTATGCAAAAGTAGACCGTAGCATTGGTAGTCAGTGGATCAAATATAATAAAATCACCCAAGTAGAGAAAACACAGATTACATATGAACACATGGTGATACAGCAAAATAGAGCATTGGTGGACAGTGGAGACTTACCTACATGACGCCCAGCGCTCCAGTTAGATGGAGGATGCTGGCATCTGTTGCGTGGTGCGGGGAGGATAAGCGCGCGCCGCCCGGCGTCACGTCCGGGCGGTGCATGGGCACTGTGGATTACAAGCCAGAAAAGAGACTGCCAAAGTCAGGGAATAGCGCACGCGCACTGTGTCTACCTGTAGTATAGCGCTACGGCTAATATCCGTACTCTGTCAGTGGACAGGAGACTATAATGAAGGGAAAAAGGAAGGAAAAGCAGGAGCCATGGCAACATTGATAAAATAATAAGCAAAAAATGAAGGAGACATGCAGTATGCAAAAACTTTTGAAAAGGCCTAATGGTACATATAAAATAAAATAAAAATAAATCATGCAAAGCAAAATTAAGTCGTGCAGGGGTCAAGAGTAATAAATGAAGGAAGCATGCAAAAAATGCAAGGGGTCATGCAGAGCACAAAATAATGTCAAGAAAAAGGGGGGTTAATAGTAAATGCAGACAAGTAAATTGCATGCGTCATGACAAATATTAAGTTACTACCTGTCTGGATAGGTTCATCTAGTCTAGAATAAAGGAAACAACAAGGGTTAGTTGATATGTGATATTAGATACAATAATCAAAATCCCTATTTAGTCCACGAGGAGCCAAGGTTTCAAGTTCAAAGATCCAGAACGCTTCCGGTTCTTTCAAACGTTTAATCCGGTTGCCCCCACGTCTTGCTACTGGAACTTGTTTGATGACTTGATACTTAAGTTGGTTAACCTGGTGTACCATGGTAATAAAGTGATAGGGGATAAGCAGTTCCATTCTGCGACATCGGATGTGTTGGGGCAAAACCCCCTTCTCTATGATTGCTGGGGTCCCAATTTAATGTTGATGAGATCTCATTGAGAAAATTGACACATGCACCTTTGATGAATCAAATTCTCTCTCCTTTATTTTTCATACGTATATATCTTATAACACTACAGATAATCATAGACAAATCTGGCCCACCACAAAGGAGGGGGTGGAAATGAACTAATGATTTGATTGGTTATTCATAAAAGGTAATGTTTCTGCTCTATACTAACAAGGTTCTACTAATTAGAAAGTTTCTTATCTCAGAGCTGACATTCTTCAGCTGTAAATCCTGAAACTACCAGAATAAGAGAAAACAAAACATAACTCTCCTGAACATCAAACTCTGATAAGAAGGATGAGAAAATGAGGGGGAGCGAGACAGCGAGTGAGCTGCTTACTTCGGCCTTGTAACTATCTTATACACACAAAACTCCCCACATCCTTACAGCTGGCTCAGTAATTTTCCACATATGCACAAGATGGAGGACATTTTGTATACAAAATGGATTCTTATCCCTCACAGATGTCAGACTTGTGTTTTGATATGCGGTCTCGCACACATTGGGTAGTTTCCCCAACGTATGCTAGACCGCATGGACACCGGATTAAATATATCACAAATTAAGTAATGCAGGTAGAGTATGTTCTAGAGTGGTAGACTTTACCTGAATGGGGGTGTATAATACGATTGCCACAGATGACATTAGTACATTGTGCGCAGCACAAGCAAGGATAGGTGCCAGTTTTACTGGGGACAAATGTGCTTTGTTTGATGGATGGACGTAGTGGACCAATATCTGCTCTAACCAGTTTATCTTTTAGATTGGGAGGCCTTTTATAGCACATCCGGACCGGATTATGAAATTCCGGAATGTCAGGGTAGGATTGTCCTAGCAATGACCAATGTCTATGGATAATAGACCTAATTTTCGGGACGAGTGGGTGTACCAGGGGCAGTCTTGGAGTAGGAGTCTGTGCTTTTGATTGGGTAGATGGTAATTGTTGGTAATTAAGTACCGAGGCTGGATACCCCCTGTCAGTAAACTTTTGGCGTATTTCATTGAGTCGCTGTTCTCGTAGTAAAGGGTCAGAAACTATCCTGTTCACTCTGGTAAATTGTGAATGGGGAAGGGAGTTCTTCGTGTTTCTAGGGTGACAACGGTCAGTGGATTTTCTAAAAAGGTCCGTAGATAGTGTACCTTGGGAGGTCTTGTAGACCAGGGTATCTAGAAAACTAATAGTGGATGGGTCTATGTGTGCCGTAAACTGGACATTGGGATCAATGCTATTAATTAAATGGTGGAATTGTTCAAAGGACTCCCGACTTCCCTCCCAGATGCAAAAAATGTAATCTATGTAGCGATGAGGTCTGGAACAATGTGTTGGTGTACACCCAATTGGCCATGTATGCATTAGCCTGGGGGGGGGCATGTTAGCCCTCATAGCGGTCCCTTTCTTTTGGATGTAAAAATCATCCCCAAATAAAAAGAAATTCCGTGTTAAGACTACTTGTAGGAGTTGAAGACAGAATGTTTGGGCCTCAATGGATAGGTCAGAGGTGGAAAGTAAGGTGGTCACTGCTTGAATACCCTTCTCTTGTGAAATTGAGGTATAGAAACTATTTAGGTCTAATGTAACCAAAAGGCTCTGCGGAGATATGTTGTGGAAATGATTTGTAAGAAATGGGCGGTATCTAACAGGAAGGAGCGTGTTTTTTTTAACCAGTGGGGTTAGGACTTTTTCTAATAGGACAGAGAGAGGAGAGAGTATTGAATAGGTAGATGCTACTATGGGTCGGCCTGGTGGGTCATTAAGATTTTTATGTATTTTCGGCAGAGTGTAAAAAACAGGGCCGATGGGATTTTCATTGAGTAGGAAAGAATAAGTAGCTTTATCTATTGTGCCAGCTGTTAGATGGTGCTCTAGAATAGACCTGATCTCCTTTTGGATCTGGAAGGCAGGGTTACAGTTCACTAGTTCATCTCTCGGATATAGGCCATAGTATCCATCATTACTATGGCGCCCCATTTGTCGGCCGGCTTAATAGTGATGTTTTTGTCAGATTGTAGTGTTTTAAGTGATTGGTGTTCCTCGCTGGTGAGATTGGTGGGAATATGTAATATACCTCTTTGTATGGCCTAGATATTACCCTTGATCTCTCTATCTATAATACTAATGAAGGCCTCTGCCCCATGATACGTTTTAGGAGGAAGAAAATTACTAAATTGTGAATAGATATTGCTGTGGGAAGGGATACTGTCTCAGGTTTTGGGGGTTGTTGTGAGAAATGGGCTTTCAATCTTATGGATCTATAGAATTTATAGAGTTCCTGTTCCAGGGAAAAGCGTTGTAGTTTACCGTAAGGACAAAAGGAGAGACCTTTAGACAATACGGACAGTTCGGCTGGTGCTAGGGTTCTAGAGGAAATATATTAACTAAGTCCCTACCTGCGAGCGTGTCTGGATTCTGATGGGGGGATGGATCTACGGGAACCTCTGCCTTGGCGGGTGCGTATGGTCTTCTCCTGGTTCTGTGTCCTCGCTGGGGAAAAAAACGTTGTGATCGGTGATATGGGGCCCTGTCGCTGCCTGAGGAGGAGGAAGCGTAGTCCACGTATGATGACTGTCCATAGGAGATTGCTGATTCCTGCCATTGCCAATGGTAGATGAGGTTCAGTTGATAATCTTCAGTATCCCGTATAAACTTTGTGCGCTTTGTATTTTCAAGGTGTTTTCTATGTTCTTCCAAGACTTTTTCGGTTTTCTTCTTTAAATCCGCCCATTCAGTCGGGGGGATTGTTGACGTGAGTTGTAGTTCAATGCTAGAGAGTGTATCCTTTGATTCCTGGATGGCTTTCTGAAGATATTCAATACTCAAAAGGATGATATCCTGTGAGCATTTGTTAAGAATAGTTTCGAAACGGCTACAATATTCTTTGTTCGTAGGAAAGAGAGTCGGACGGAGGTGGACTCGTAGGCCACGAGGGATCCTACTATTTTTATAGTATTCTGCAAGGGTAGCGCAGTGTAGCTCTGAAGGGATGAGTTTGCGTGACTCACGTTCCCAATCACGTGAGCGATATTCACTGTGTGGGACGTGAAGGAAATCGCTTGGTGCGGTCACCTCTCTCAGATGTCTGGTACTGTCAAGAGTGGGCTTGCGTCTGGTATCAGACGTACTGCGCGGCTTTCTAAAGTGACATAATTTGACATGCGTTTCCCTTGGTTTGGTTGCTGTTCACCACACCCCTTCCCCTCAGCTGTCGCCGCTTGGTAATTAGCTTTCTCCTATTTAACCCTTCCTCTCCCAGTATCCCTTGCGGTTTATACTTTCTGCCTACTTAGTAGAGTGTGGTGTGGATCTTGGCTGAGATCCGGTTGCTGCGATATCTGCTTAAGTTAAGTGTCTTCTTTCCCTTTTGTTGTTTTCCTTTTTGGAGTCTCCTGTTCCTCCTTATTATTAGGTTCCTGTGTATGAACTTTCCTACTACCCAGGCTTGTTCATACTGGTAGTCAGCAAGGGCCTAGTTTCAGGGTTCCCTGCAGGAGGTGACCGGTTCCCTGGTTTGGTCTGTTCCCTTCCCTCGTACGCTCGGTGTGGCTATTCCCCCACACCAGAGCGTGACAGGTACCCTGGCCAAAGGCTGGAGGCCAATGGTCTGTAGCTCAGTAGTCCGTGTGGCTCCTTGGTCACTGGGCTGGTGACCCATGGTCTGTGACTCACCATCCCCATCTTAACGTCTTCTGGTCACTCATGCAGACTGGCATGAGTCTCCCCCTTCAAGCACTGGTCCCTAACTGCAGAACACTAGGGACTCTGCTCTCTCCTTATATACAATTTCTAGCTGAACTAGAACCTTCTAGTGGGAGGGGTGGAGTGGAAAAACTCAGCACAAACAGATACATTGTTACACTTTCCGTCTGTCATAGACTTACATTAGAGCTTCAATGACACTCAATGGCAATGACACAGCAGTTTTTCCAGACAAAAACAAGTTTCCAGACATAATAACAAAGCTAAACCAGACATTCAAAAGGTCAGTCAGTCTGGTTTTGATGGTAAACAGGTGTGGCTCTCCAAAACATGTTCTTCTTTAAACCCTATTGTAGCTGTGGAAATTACCAGATTCTCATTCTAAGCCCCAAAAGTCTCTCAGTATTCATTAACCTTTTCCACAGAGCCTCAGAAAATAAAGTGCAAATGAACAGTGTTAAAGAAATTTAGTTAGTTGGTGAACACAATTGTGCTAGGGTTTCATTATTAGGTGGTCTCCATCTCCTTATATCCATATCTCTTATATCTTATAATCTCTAATCTCCATTAGATGTCATGTATGCTTAAAAATAAAAATGACTCATAATCACTTGATATGTCTGTAGGAAAACAGGAACTTAGCAGAAGTTAATATATGCATATGGAATTTCCCAGATAGATGAAGTAATGTGTATCCCATTGGCTGCCATTATCATTTTTTTGATTTGTTGTTTAATGTATACTTGTATGATTGTGATTGGACATATTAAAATTGATGACAAAGGGGGGTGTGATTACACCAACATGTATTTCTAATAAAATTAGCTCCCTGGGTGTAACCAGGAGAGATCTGCATGATCAGCAATGAGACTGGACGTGCATTTCTTGTGCTGTGGCCGCACCCTCTTACCATGAAGGGGGAAATTTAACATAATTTGAACACCACAGACAACTGAGTATTAAGTCTAATTTGGGACTTATCCTAAATTGTATTGACATGTGGTGCCGAAACGGGAAAAATCCATCAGATATCCAAGGGGACGATCGTGGAAGAGCTTTGGTCATTATGGCAACTGGGAACTGCACCTTCAAATACACAGGTAAGATATTTTTCTTACTTTGTGCCTTCCTACTTGTTATGACCACTGTTCGAGTATTGTCCTTTTTGGAATCTTTGGGATTTTAAAAGAACACCTCCTTGTCTGTGGTAGAGTGAATGGAGTGCCTGAAACCTAGGTGTATGAGAGTGATAGAGATTGCCTGTGTTTTATAATATGCCGTGATAGAAATTAAGGAACTGGGAAAAAGAGGAAGTTAGAATATCAAGAAAGAGATTTATTTCAATGCTTGCATTTAGTTAGTATTTAAAGTGCCCATCTCTGTGATATCTGCAGATACCCAACACCAACCCAATCTCTGCAAGAACTGTTTGATGTGAGCGGAGTTGGAAGCCCAGTCCAGGACTGGGAGGATCGGTCTGCAAGAACTGTTTGATGTGAGCAGACCGATGAGCCTGCAAGAACTGTTTGATGTGAGCAGGTGGTGAGGCGAATCAGGGTATTCGCGCGTGGTGGGAGAAGGGACGGATCCACTCTTCTCCAATGGGATCAGGCAGTCGAAAGGCTCTGAAAAAGGGGCGCCCCTCGAGGAGGGAGGTGACTGTAGTGGATATCATAGAGAGGCAGAAGAGGAGGAGGGGCAGTGAGAGATATAAGCAGAATATTCAAAAGAGCAGGCATGTCAAAAGATGATTAATCTGGAAATCTAGATGGTTAAATCTGGAAAGTTCCACAGTGAGAGAAGCAGCGCATTCGTTGAAGGTTAGGCAGGTGAAGAAGGTAAGAGCAGGTGAGAATGTGAGAGGCTGGGGAGCAGTGGTTTTCAAAGGTGGCATAAAGAGAATGATGGAGAAAGAATTGGGAAGGGAACACATATATGTATGTATATATGTTTTTACTTTTAAAAAAGCAAAGGAAAGAGTTAAACATGAGTGGAGTGAAAAAAGAGGAAGTACTGGCTGCTGCTTTGAGAGGGACTTAAACGGCATTTTCTTTGTCTTCCGTCTCTTGTGGGGTCCCCGATAGTCATAAATGTATCATTTCTGTAGAAGAGGAGGATGAACCGCGAAGAATCAGATTCCTATCAGAATCTGATTATTTGATAACATAGAATTGCAGTAGTTCCCATTTCAGATATTGTTTTGGCAGATGTGGTAGTGTATACTGGTAGTGGTAGTATTTGAAAGAAGATGTGTCAGTATATACTGCTGCCATTAGTGATTAGAAAAAAAACCCTATCTTTAAAGGAAAAAAAATAAGTGTTTATTAAGTTTAAAGTTTCAAAACTTTTGATTTGCTTGAGTATGCTTGGCTTCTTTCCCAGACTTTGCGGTTCATGAAAAAGAGGAAGTATGGATAATGTCTGTTTCTTTTGAAAGTAGATTTTCTATAAGAATTTAGAATTTAAAGTTAAGGTATCGATAATAATATCCAGGAAAGGAAATAATTAGAATTGAGTCAAAAGAAAATCCACGTGGTAAAAGATGAGCTCATTCTTACATTTGATATTATGTGCACATTATTTTTCATTTTGTTTGTTTGCAAACTAAAGATTTTGTGAGTTTTATTTTATAGCCCGAATTAATGGACGTCAAGGAAGCCTGTTGTTTTTCCCAAATGTTTAATTTGGTGGGGATTGTGCCTAATCTGTTTTTTAGGAGTGAAGAAAAAGACCAAGAAATCCTAATATATTCGGCAGATCTGCATAAAATATCATTTTCATTGATTCTGTGCTGAAAACTTTTCATGGAGTCATGCATATATTTTTTTGAGTTTTTATTGGAGCTCCAATGCATACTGTATTTGTTTGTGTGTGAAGTGTGTGATGGGCCCGTGTCTGTCTTTGTTCGTAATCATTATATGTTGCATGTTAAACATCTAGCTAGAAATGATCAAAAAGGAGAAGTTACATTTTACCAGACGACAGAGGGTGTGGTGAGTGACGTAGAATTATATTATACAGAGACAGCCTCTTGTGTTCCTCCCTAAACACGTATAGTGTGATATGTCACTAGAGTTGGAGAAAGAGAAAAAAAATGAAATTGGTTCATTTAATTTTAACAAGTCGCATAAGCGTGCAAGTGGGAAAAATTAAGACAATAAGATTGGTTTGTTTTAAAAACGTTATTAATATGTGGTATTCAGACAAGTGTGTTTATAAGAGGTCTGTAAGCAAAATCATCAAATAAGTATAATAATATGTGGTTAAATCAAATGGAATGTCTGAAGTAACTGTGTCACCAATATTCATCTGTCAATGAAAACTAGATGATAGATAAGGTTTTCCGATCGGTTTTTATTTTCTGATTATTTTGTTTTATTTTCTGAACATGATGGGAGCATTTGAAGTTTGTTGAAAAAAAGTAACAGCATTTGAAAAGTATTAAGAGAATTGTTTTATAACAGTCATGTGGGCCATGAACACGGAGTTCTGGAGGAGATACAGCACTTTGAGCATCTTGAGTCTACAGAAGAATTTCTGCATTTTGATAGGAGGTTGAGTTACCAGACTACATAAAGTTTTAGATGTCATATAAACTACGGAGCAAGTACATTCAGATCTGATTCATAACTTTGTCAAATATTGAGTTTTCTCTCATAGATGGTATAGATGGATCACACAGAAGACAGGATATGCTGTCAGTGCCTAAACTGATGTTGTCACCTAAATACCACTCCCTTCTGTAATGTGAGTACAGGAGGTAGAGCTGAAGGCACTCACTGAGGCTGGTAAGATGGTTGTGGTCAGATAACTAATATTTATATAGATTTCATATATGCCTTTGGTATCTTCCATGATTATGGTCTGATCTGGGGGAGCAGAGGTTTTGTTGGATCCATGGGAAACCCATGAAGAGTGCTGAGTGTGTGAGAGTTGTTTTATGCCCTGATGCTGTCCAGAAGAAAAAAGAAAAAAGAAAAAAGACAACAAGTTGGGAGATTAAACTGCTATAAGTGCAGACCTCCAGCCATTACCTGAAGCCAACCTAAGGTTTACGTGACTCGGCCAACCCAGGCCCAGAAGACCTCTAAAGTAAGAACAATGAGTGATAACAAGCTCTGGAGGGTAGGTAAAATGGTGCCTTCTCAAGTGCACTCTGCCCGTTGATGATGAATTCAGCACATGGGTTGATGTATGTGTCAGGAGGAGAGATGGTGGGAATTCCAGGGGTCCAGCAGCGCTGCCACCAGGTTTGTCCAAGGTTACATGTGGGCCTATAATAATGTTGGAAGAACTTTGAGAGTTCCAGAAAGGCATATACCTAGGCCATCTTGCCTATTTCAGAGATTGCAGATGGACTGCATTAAGTTTCCAAAGGTGGGGCAGCATGAATATGTCCTTGTCTATGTTGATCTATTTTTCAGGAAACACCTGGTCTGTAGTAAAAGCAACAGTAAAGGAAGATACTGGCTGAGGTAGTAAGTAGAGGAATACTGGATGTAGAACAAGCCTTTTGACACTTTTTGTCTTTCCTAAAGTGGTAGGAGCCCTTACAGGTCAGCTCTGACTGTTGAACATAAACATGTGTGATTCCTTTTCAGATCTGGACTCAAAGACTAGTACCTAGTTCATATAAAGGAAAGGTTTGGATCCCAGATTTGATGGTCCCTAATGAGTGCTGTGTTCACCATTCCAACATTGGTGAAGCCAAACATATTTACATTGATAATATACTTAATGCTTATGAAGTTTGCAAAATAATGAGAGATTATAGAATTAGCAAATAATCCACACAGTGAGAGGAAAGGTGGTGTGGACTCACTTGGATATTGTTTAATCAGGATTGGATTATTGAGTAAAGTCTGAGTATTACATCTTTGCCCCATTATGTTCATTATGTTCTAATTTGTGTCCTAACTTCACTAACAAAGGTTTAATCAGATTTAAAAAAAACTGGCTGGTCTATAACATACAGAAAGAATAGCAA
Source organism: Rhinella marina (assembly GCA_900303285.1). NCBI lineage: Eukaryota > Metazoa > Chordata > Amphibia > Anura > Bufonidae > Rhinella > Rhinella marina. The sequence goes on from ONZH01025619.1 coordinate 1,523,714, forward strand.
CCCACTTGGCAAGTATCGAGCAATCGAAAAGTGATGAAGGTATGTGGTATGTGAAACGGATGCATATAGATGGCTGCCACCTCACCGCTCAATGGTCTATGCCTTAGCTAATCATCCCTGAGTTTGAAGAAAAAAAGAAAAGAGGTCCTTTACAGGTTCCATTACAACGTGTACCGGAGCAGATTTTATTGAGAAAGAGAAAAAGATCATACTATGCACATGCCATGATAAGGATGGTATGGTTTGGGTGGCTGCTGAAGTGGAGTATACGAAGAGGTTAAGGGAGATTTATAGAGCCGCTAATTCTAAGAAAGAATTGTCCGTTGATTAGACTGATTTGCTGTGTTGACTGAACCCAATTAACTGATTTAGTTAAGTAAAATGATAGGTTGATGGTTGATGCTCTCTTTGTAAAAGGATACTAAATTTGTTGTTTCTGATTAAATTGGCAGTAAGGTCAGAAAGAAGATATTATCATCATCACCTGACTATAATAATAACCTGTATACTGAATGTGAATCATGGAGAATCTACAAGAGAGGAATATACATATATACATCAATCCAGCCTGCGAATACTAAACCTGACGATTCAGATGAGAACTGAGACATCCTAGACATGACAACTTTAAACTCTGATGATTATTGGACATTTGCCTCACTTGATTGTGCCCCTGTGCTGTGCAGGGAATAACTTGGAATAACTTAAAGGAAAGGAAAATGCAGGGAAAAAGTACTGAGTGTCCAGTGGAGTCTACCATAGATGATGAATGGCTTATCAGCCCTGATCTGGGGAATCCAGTCAGAATGTAGTCATTGGGGGAGTCCTCTGGATACTTAAGCAGGCTGTGTACAAGAGGAGGAAGACACTTATTTACTTGTGTCTCCTTCTCCATCCCATGAACAAGAATGAACAGATATAGGATCTGCATTGATGATATAGGGTCTGTCCTGATCGATACACGTCAGATTAATGGATGGCCCATAGGCCCTGGTTTGAACTGAATATAGTCAATTGGGAAATTCTCTTTAGGTTATTAGCAAATTGTGTTCAAGAGGAGGAAAAGAAATTTAGTTAGTTGGTGAACACAATTGTGCTAGGGTTGTATGTTTCATTATTAGGTGGTCTCCATCTCCTTATATCCATATCTCTTATATCTTATAATCTCTAATCTCCATTAGATGTCATGTATGCTTAAAAATAAAAATGACTCATAATCACTTGATATGTCTGTAGGAAAACAGGAACTTAGCAGAAGTTAATATATGTATATGGAATTTCCCAGATAGATGAAGTAATGTGTATCCCATTGGCTGCCATTATCATTCTTTTGATTTGTTGTTTAATGTATACTTGTATGATTGTGATTGGACATATTAAAATTGATGACAAAGGGGGGTGTGATTACACCAACATGTATTTCTAATAAAATTAGCTCCCTGGGTGTAACCAGGAGAGATCTGCATGATCAGCAATGAGACTAGACGTGCATTTCTTGTGCTGCGGCCGCACCCTCTTACCATGAAGGGGGAAATTTAACATAATTTGAACACCACAGACAACTGAGTATTAAGTCTAATTTGGGACTTATCCTAAATTGCATCGACAACAGCATACAGTACGTATATATCACAACATATAAAATGCAGGTACATGATATTAAACAGTATAAATCAACCCTTACAAGTGAAATAAAGTAAGAAGTCTATAACTTTGCATAGGGGAAATAGGCAAATGTCCACAAATGTCCAGACTTAAAAGTATCCCTGCTCCAGGGCATTAGAGAAGCAACTTAAAAAGATTTTCTACAAAGAATTTGGTTAAAATGCCTCTCTGTGCAAAAGATGGAAATTCAGCTTCTACTTATCTAAATATCATTTTCAGTACCCCAGAACTGGGGTACTGAATATCATATTTTGTATTGATTAAGTAGTGGATGCTTCCATTGTTTTTCCACTTACCCACATACAGTAGTAAAAACAAGGATGTTTGAATAAGGCCACTTTCACTCGTCAGTGTTTGGTCAGTAATTTCCATCAGTGATTGTGAACCAAAGCCAGAAATGACGCCTACATAGAGATAAGGTATAATGTAGTTACTACTCTGTATAATCTTTAAAGAAATATTCCATATAGTCACAGCAGAAATATTATCTGGCATTTTCCACCAATTCCACAGAAACATTACTTAACCCCCTTCCCGGCCAGCGCTGTACATGTACGGGGCTGTCCGGGACTCTAAACATGGTGCTTGCTCGCACGTGCAACAGACGCCATAGCCACCGGGTTTCTGCTGTTTCAAACAGCAGAGAGCCACTGCACATGTATGCGATCAGCCATGAGGCTGTTACAGTATACTAATAGCTCGAAACCTCAAGAAGGCTTTGGCAGCTATTAGTGAAACATACCAATACAGGCAACTAGATGGCAGCACTGTATTGTTATATTGAAAATGAAGTGTTCAATGATGGCTATATAGCCATCAGTGAACACAATGGGCAATCTAATGATTGCTGATTACAGTCACCCACGGGTCACCAGCCCAGTGACCAAGGAACCACATAGACTACTGAGCTACAGAATAAAAAAAAATAAAAAAATATATAAAAATATATATATAAGTTCAAATCGTTTCCTAAAGAAAAAATTCTTAAACAATACAAAAGTACACATCATGGGCATCACCATATGCGAAAATGCCTGTACTATTAAAATATAATATTAAGAGGGCATACAGTATCTTGTGTGGTGGCACTAAGGGGGCATGACTGTGTGGGGGCACTAAGGGGGCATATCTACTGTGTTGGGGCACTAAAGGAGCATAAAAACTGTGTGGGGGCACAACTAGTTTGTGGGGGCTCGAAGGGGGGCATAACTAGTGTATGAGGGCATAACTACTTTGTGGGGGAACTAAGGGGGTATTATTACTGTGTGGGGCACAAAGGGGACTGGGTGAGATTAGGCGGATACAGATAGGCATTGGTTGGAGTTAGAGGCATGGCTTAGTGTAAAAAAGAATTTGCCATAGCAAGCTACGTATGCCACTATTAGTATCCCTCCTTTGCCCTTTCAAAAGTTCAGCCTGGGTATGCAGAACAGATGTAAATCTTTTCATTTTATCTCATCTCTATTCCTCGTTTTGGCTCATAATTTCTGATGATAATCACTGATCAAACCCTGACCAAACACTGACTGTGTGAAAGCAGCTTTAGGCCTCATTTGCATTTCTATTTTGTCATGGACTTGTGCTATCCGCAGTTTCTGTGGACAGCACATGTACCCATTGATTTCAATGTGATTGTTCACACATCAGTAGTGTTTCACTGAGCATGGAAAGAATCACTAAGACATGCACTTCATGCCCGTGATGTGGACCAAACACGCCCATTGAAGTCTATGGGTCTGGGGCATCAGTGATTGGTCTATTTTTCACTGATCACTGGTAGAAGATGCTCTTGAAATTAATTTTGAGCTGAGTAGTGAAGTATGGATGACACATGGAGGGCAAAAAATGGACACATGGACCAAACACGGATCCTTCACAAGCATCTTCACGGATGAAACGCATAAGGATTCTCAAACGGACATGGAAATGTGAACCAGGCTTTAGGCCTTGTTCACACCAGTGATTTGGTCAGTGAGTTCCTTCAGTGATTCTGAGCCAAACAGGAGGAAAACTTTTCATTAAATACAGTACATATTAGACAGTTTTGTTTGTGGCCAGGTGGTGGCAGCATATGATTAAGAACATTACGTTATTTCTCCATTCATCCTTATGACTTACAACATTTACAACACTTACACAATTTGTCTTTATTTCTGGCATATTTGTAGCACAGCAGTGTATTCGACTTAATACTAACATAGCATTCATTTTTTTCATTTTGTGATTCCTCAGTTTTTTTTTAACATATTACTCAAATAACAACTTTAGATCATATTGCAGCAAAAAATTCTTAGCAAACATGAATCTCCACTACAAAGGTGTTTTAAATGGTGGTATTTACTTATATGAGCACATGCTGTACAGCCCCCTAAACATACTCTTCAGCACTCCCACAGTCTTGAGGATTTACTGGTAGCATTTCCATGTTTTAGATCGATATTCATTGGAAAGAGAGTCCCTGTATGAGGGCTCCTGCACATGGCCGTAGTTTTGGTCCGCATCTGATCTGTGTTTTTTGCGGATCAGATGCGGACCCATTTATCTCAATGGGCCTGCAAAACATGTGGACAGCACACCCATATTCTGTCTGCATCAGTAAGTCCATTCCTTAGAACATGTGCTATTATTGTCCATTTTGTAGACAAGGATAAGACATTTCTGCAGGAGTGAAAAAAATGGAGGCATGCAATTGGCCGGTTTCCATGTTTTGTGGATCTGAGATTTGCGGACTGCAAAACACTTAGGGCCGTGTGCATGAGCCCTTATATGGATCCCCTCCATCGACCCTTCCTATTCAGAAACGGTGTTACATTAGGGATCAGTGAGCCCTGAGCTCCTGCCTATGCACTGTCCCTACCTATTTGCACGATCTGTCCTAAATGGCTGCCTGCAACTGGTCGTCAGTCTCTTCCTAAGTAAGTGCAGGGTCCAAATCGGGAAGGTAACAAGGAAGGCAAAATAAACGACCAGTGACAGAATACACAGAAAACAGAAGTCAATATCCATAAACGTACAAAGCCGAGGTCAATACCAGAAAAATCCAACTGGTACCAAATCAGAACCAGAAGACATAAACCAAGTGAAGCCAGGGGTCAAAGCCAAGAGAACACATCAGAGAGGGTCAAGCGAGGTCAAAGTCAGGGTCAAATCCAAGGGCCACTCTTGCACAGCAGGTTGCCTGTTCAAAATATGTTGCACTTCTTGGTGATGGGCCAGGTGTCAAGTGACTATTGACTTGAGAGCGCTGGCCCTGATTGGCCCAGCGCTCCTTCACAGGGACACCTGGCCTGTCTCCCTAGCAACCAGACACTGCAGAGGAGTGCGTCTGTCGTTGCCGTAACATGATACAGGGCATTTTGAAATTAAAGGGGATGCTTCATGATGACAATCCCTATGCCCTATCAGGGCTTTTGGATGTCAGAGTCCCCTGGTTGGAACTTCCCCTATTAGCCAGAACCGAATGCTGCTCTGTAGTAGACGGCTACCATTCTGGAAGACTTGAGCCATCTGATGTGACATGTACGGTGTCACTAGAGTAATTTATTATGCTGCACAACCAAATGGTATTTGGTCTTGTCGGGAGCCAGTGGAATGTTTGGTATGATATGAGGAAAGGCATCTAGAAAGTATAATTCATTGGTTTAAATATAAAGCTTCTTGGTATAATAGATTTTAATATGTTCTGTTATGCCCTATCCCAAGATGGCTGCGACCGCATCTCACAGTTTCTCACACTGGATCTCACAGGCTTCCGTAGATAGCAGCCGGATGCCTAAGGAAGGCATCCGGCTGCTATCTAAGCCATCGGGTCCCCGTCACAGCAGCGCGGGGACCCGATGGACACCCCTTCCGACCGCCCGCATTGCATGTGCCGCGGTCAGCACTGACCGCGGCACATGAAGGGTTAATACTCCCGCATCAGTGTTTTCACCAATGCGGGCGTACGCAGCAGGGGTCTGGCTGCTGGGAACAGCCTAGGGTGACCAGACGTCCTCTTTTCCCCGGACATGTCCTACTTTTGGGACCTAAAAAAATGTCAGGGGGAAATTCAAAATCGTCCGGGATTTTGTTCGACTGCCTCAAACTGTTTGAAGCAGTCGAACAAAATCATTTTAACTGTTAAAATGACCCGAACTTCCCTTTATTATTTTTTGTTATAACATGGTTATAACAGAAAATAATAGTTAAAGTGGCCTTTAGGGGTTAAAAATAATAAAATAAACTCACCTTTTCCGCTTGTTCGCTCAGCCGGTGTCTTCTTTCTTCTTTCCCCTACAAAAGGACCTTCGGTGACGTCAGCTCGCTCACCACGCCAGGCAGCAGAATAGATTCCCGTCTCCCCTGTATTTCAGCCTCATAGGCTTCAGGCCACTAAGCCAGAAACCTATGAGGCAGTAGAAGGGCACAGGCAGGGTAAAGGTTAAATTTCATGCATGGTAGGGACCGACAATATCACGTGACATTCCTACGTGGGTCACGCGGGTCAGAAGGTGGCGCGCATCACAGGCAGGCTGTAAACAGAGAAGGAGGTCGGGTCACGGATGGCTGCTCAGAAGTGTCAGCGCAGAGAGGAAGAGAAAAAACAGTGTCTGTCAGTGCAGGAGACTGAGGAGGAGATACATGTGTATACTGTGGATGTACTGAGGACAGGGGGGACTGTGAATTAAGGGGGTGTCTGTGTAAAATTTGAGGGAGGTGTCTACTATTGTATGGAGGGAGACAGTGTAGGATTGTATGGAGGGAGGCAGTTTAGGATTGTATCGAAGGGGGCTGTGTAAGATTGTATGAAGGGAGGCAGTGTAGGATTGTATGGAAGGGGGGCTGTGTAAGATTGTATGAAGGGGTCCGTGTAAGATTGTATGCTGAAGGGGGACTTCACGTGACCTCCTGCACCCGGTCTTGCGGGATGACGTTGCGCACAAGGGCACAGTGTAACTGCCTGCGCCAGGACGCCGGAACTCAGGCCATAGGCAACAACAAAGAGAGGAGTACAGATGAGTATTATTATTATTGTTTTAAAATGTATGTATATTCTGATGTATGCAGTATTGGGGGCACAACAGAAATGGGGGAGAGCTTTTTATATACTACAGAGAGAGAATTATATATATTAATAAACAGGAGACCATTATATACTAATAAGACAGAGGGGGAACTATATATACTAATAATACAGAGGGGGCAGTATATATATTATCAATACAGTGGACATTATACATATAGGAACTATGGGGTGAGGGGGCATTATAATACAGGGGGTACTGCAGTGGGGCTTTATAAATACTGGGGCTACTACAGGCGGCTTTATAAATACTGGGAGCTCTATAGGGGTGCCTTATAGATCAGCTTTATTACTTCTGTGGGCTCTATACGGGCCTTATTTCTACTATGGTCCCTATGGGGGTATTATTAATATTAGGGGTACTGTGGGTGCATTATTATTGAGCACAACATGGAGGGCATTGCTAATGGGGTTTCTATTGGGGTACTGTAGGGGCACTATTACTATTGAGGACAGTATGAAAGCACTATTACTATTGGGGGGATTATATGCATGGCACTGTTGTCTACAGTATAGTATTAGAGAGCACAGTAGACACAGTATTGGAGGTAGCAGCAGGATGACAATGTTGGGGCACAAGAAGGGGGAGGATGATAGAAAAGTGAGGAAACTAAAATGTCTGTGTGTTAAAGGGGTTGTCCAAGTTATGAAAAAAAATATATAGCACTGTAAATCTGATGGGCAACAATATATAACTAAGTTCAGCAAGTTTTAGGCAAAAAAAATCTATATTTCCTCATTTCCCTGGTTCTCTTCTGGCCTTTGTTTACATGCAATAACAACAATCTCAGCCCCCCCCCCTTCTCTGCAAAGGCAGTGAATACAAGTGCTGAGTGACATGTCTGCCTGCTGGAATACTCAGCAGCATGTTGTATGTGTAGGACTACAAGTCCCAGCCGTACAATGACACTGCTGATACACACAGGAAATTCTCCCTACCTGTTCTTGTACAATACAATTCCTCTATAGCTCCTTGCCCAGCATTTGTCTCCTCTCACTGCTGCAGCTACTATTTGTTATAAAGCCTTGAGCCCTCAGTGTGTTCTGGCTGAAGGGGTTAATGTTTTATCTGAAGGAAACCAGGGAGAGCAGATAGCAGGAGCCGGCAAAGAAGGGGGGAGTGGCCAGTGACATCTCGTGTCAGACTCTTATCTGAACTCTGAGGCTTGTACACGAAACATCATAGACCAGGGAGATAAGGTGATATCACAGGTCATGTGACCCTCAGTCAACTCTGAGAAACCAGCAGCTTTAGAAACACAAAGTATATGGGAAAGTTGTTATACCTGACAAGTTAGTAACATATAAAGAACAAAAAAATAACTCGGACAACCCCTTTAAACTTGGCACAAATGAGACACGGCTGGAAGAAATCATCATGGCAGTCTGGGCTGAATTGAGAAGATGAGGAAAGAGAAAATCTACATCAGAGGAGACATCACTGTACGTAAGAGGTATGTGGCGCTGTATTCTGCATGCTTTGTAGAGATGTATGTAATTTCATTATCTTTAACAGTAAGGCTGGGAGAGTTGTTGGACTGAGAATTTTCCACAGCAGGGACAGCAGAAAGGCTAGAATCGGGCCTTTCCGTTAAGACACTCAGGCCCAGACCACCGTAGCCTGGCCCTAGGTCACACTGTGCCTGTTCTAAATTCTAGGGCCTCTCACCACGACAATGCAGATGATTTTCACTGTGTGCATTGCCGGGGTTGGCGTCCCCAGAACTCATAACAGGCATAAGCCATGGTGTGCACAATGCCCTTGTCTTAACATCCTGAGTCTACCCAGCATCAGGATGTTCTGTGCAGGGGTCTCAAAGCTGGTTCTGCCTCCTTCCTCTTACAGCGCTGCTTCTGTGTCTTGCTTGAAGAGGAGAAGGACAATTCAGGTGAATACATAATCTGTATTTAGAGCGCTATCACTGTGTTATCTGTGGTGTTACGTAGGATTGTAGGTTGGTAAAAAGGGGCATGTCCACTGGTTAGGGGGGGCGCAATACTTGGCTTGCCCTGGACGCTGGCAACCCACGCTATGCCACTGATGTTATCACAATAATTGTAAAATCAAGGTAGTGAAAGAAGTAGAAACTTGTGTTCCCCCGAAAATATTTAAAAAAAATGTGTCATACATCACACAATATTAATACATTGGCAACTCTTTTTAATAAAGCGAGAAACAGCCCTGCACCTCACATAGATCCACAGATCTGCCCCAATTACTCTGCTACATCAAGCTGGTTACTCAAGGGTAGTTTGACTAGTGTCTATTCTGCTGCATGTCAGGATTCATGTCCATCTCTCCCTATCACAGCTCAGGATAGGAGGCAGTTGAAGATTTAAACTGACCATGTGTGGCCTTCTCAGTGAGCAGTTCAAAGAAATTAAAAAAAACAAACAGCTCAATAAAGATACATTGCACTGAATAACTGAGTCAGTTCTAGTAGATATACAAAATATTTAATGACATGCAATTGCTAAAGTATTTAAAGTATTAAGTATTTGGTTTGAAAGTTTAGAATATTTTTCGTGGGACAACCCCTTTAACGCGATCATACTAATATATTACTGTTTCCACTCCTACAGATATCTCGACGGACTTTGAGTTGGAGGTAGACTTACGCCGCTTTGGGACCAGGCTCCATGCTGCCTCCCGGCTTATTTGCGGCCTGAGCCTGAGCTGCAGACGATGATGGCCAGACATCGGCAAAGGCCGGTGTAACCTTTTTTTTTCTTTAGTTTTTTTTATTTATCATTATTTATTACTAAAAGTTATTATTATTTATTACTAAAATAATTCGTCTAAAACTTGTGTTTTGATTGTTTTTTTAAACCTTTAACCCCTTCCTGACATACTGTGAAGAAGACAGGGGTGTCTCTTTAGCCCAGAGCTTCCAAAAATTGTGCATAGGCCAGAGCCCGCATTAGTGTGAAGAAGACAGGGGTGTCTCTTTAGGCTGGAGCCTCCAAAAATTGTGCATAGGCCAGAGCCCACATTAGTGTGAAGAAGACAGGGGTGTCTCTTTAGGCCGGAGCCCGCAAAAGTTGTGCATAGACCAGAGCCCGCATTAGTGTGAAGAAGACAGGGGTGTCTCTTTAGGCCGGAGCCTCCAAAAATTGTGCATAAGCCAGAGCCCACATTAGTGTGAAGAAGACAGGGGTGTCTCTTTAAGCCGGAGCCTCAAAAATTGTGCATAGACCAGAGCCCGCATTAGTGTGAAAAAGACAGGGGTGTCATTTTAGGCCAGAGCCTCCAAAAATTGTGCATAGGCCAGAGCCCACATTAGTGTGAAGAAGACAGGGGTGTCTCTTTAGGCCAGAGCCTCCGGATTACAGTCAGAGAAATGGCTTGGCTTGTTTGGACAACAAGCCTGTAAACATTCTCCCTTGTAGTAAAGAGAGGCAGAGAACATTATATATGGGCTTTTTATGGGTGGCACTGGCAGTAGTAGTAGGGGACGGGGTACATCAGCAGACAGTGAATACTAAATACAACAAACTGCAGTGGAGTATAACAATCACTGCTAATGTTGAAACGGGAGGTGGAGATAGACAACAGTGTTACAATTTTATTTTTTAATAACATTTTTTAAAAAAAATTTTTTTTTTTTTTTTTGAGGAAAGGCTCCAAAACAAATTTCCGAACGGTGGATTATAAGAATTGCTGCTAGCCTGCTAAGTGCTAATGTTGAAACGGGAGGCGGAGGTTGACGACAGTTTTTGAATTTTAGTAACATTTTGGTTTTTTTTGTTTGGGGAGTTCGGGTTCGCTCATCCCATGACACAAGACGATTGGCATTCAACTTCATGGGCTGGCTGACAGCAACAGTGGCAAGACACTGGGACAATTTCAGCTTGCCAGGCCTTATCTAATCATCTGTCTCAGCAAGAGGAGTGTGAAAATCAGAGCTAATCCAGCCTTGATTCATTTTGATGAAGGTGTTTTTTTTTAACACTGCCAGGAGACAGTTTGGGTGTCACCTCCCCCCCAGCGGCGCTAAAAACCCTCTCCGACATGATGACACTTGATGCTGGGCAGGAAAGAAGCCCTAGTGCATAGTGGACAAGTTCAGGCCACTGGTGGATTCTGGCTGCCCAGAAGTCCAGGGGGTCTGAGAACAGGCTTTGCGAGCCAGACTGCAGGTAAGCCTGAACCTGGTTGTTGAGGCGGGTAGACTGGGCCTGCTCACTTGGCTGCGCCTGTTGGGAGGCTAAAAAAAAAATTGCTCCATCATAGTCATGAGGCTTAACTGGCTGCTGCTGGTTGTGGCAGGAGGTGGGTGACTCTGCCGGGCCTCCCTTTCAGAGACGCTGGCAGCAGGCTGGGGCTGGCTGAAAGTTATGGCCAGGTTAGTACATAGCTTCTCCCGGTATGAAGCTAATTTCTCCTCCCTTTCCTGGGGAGGAAAACAATCCCCCATGTTGGAGTGATACTGTGGGTCCAGAAGAATCGCAAGCCAGTATTCATCAGTCTGCTTTATTTTTAGGATACGCCTGTCAGTGCGTAAGCATGTGAGCATACAGCTCGCCATCCTGGCCAGCGTGCCTGAGGAGCCAGTTCTTTCCATCTCAGCCTCCCTCTGAGACAATTGGGTGTCCCTGAAGGTGTCATTGCCATCCTCCTGCTCCTCCAACAGTGTCTCCTCCTCCTCCTAGGCATCATCAAACTCCTCCTCCTCCCCCTCCTCTAGCTGAAGCTCCTCATCCTCATCCTACTCCTGCACCTTAGTGGAACTTTGTCATTGGGGCTCCCCAACAGTCACCGCGGGGCACGCAGTGACGGTTGCAAGGTTACCTTCCCCCATTGCCCCTGCTTCATGAGCGACAGTGTTTTTTCAAGGACAAATATTATAGATACAATGTCGTTCAGACAACAGCTGTCTCGGTTGACCAATTTAGTGGCTTCTTCAAAAGGGCTTCAGCACACTGCAGGCATCTCTGACCAGCCTCTACTGACGGAAATCTAAGCCACACCTGGTCCCTATGGCCAACGATTCTGGCTGCTGTTGGACAAAGTCATCCACTGCTCAAGGAGCCGCTGCAACATGTGAAGCGTGGAATTCCACCGAGTTGGCATGTCACCTATCAACCTGTGTGGCGGAAGACCGTATTGCCACTGCAAGTCCAGCAGAGCATTACATAAGAGTGACTCAAATGAGTGCAAAGCTTCAGTGACTTTGCCAGCACTGTGCGTAGGCCAGTACATGTTTTCAGAAATCTCTGAACCACTAGATTTATTACGTGTGCCATACAGGGAGCATGCGTGAATTGCCCCAGGTTCAGCGCTGCCACTATATTTGTCCCGTTGTCACTCATGACCTAGCCCACTTGCAGCTAGCGGGGAGACAGCCAGCGTGCTATTTGTTGCTTCATGTGATGCATCAAGTGCTGGCCTGTGTGGCTGGTGTTGCCAAGACAGATCAAGTCTAACACAGGGTGGCTGCATTTAACCTGACATATGTGATAGGAAGGAGGGGGGTCAACTCTGTGCCCTGATGCTGCTGCAGGCGGACTGCCCTTGGAGGTGGAGGAGGGAGCGGATAAGTGTGTGGTGGTCTGCAATCCTGGCTGGAAACTGCGTGGAGGTGCCAAAAGCAACTGGCCCTGTTGCTGGGGTGCTGCCTCGCTGCCGCTAAAAACATTCAGCCAGTGGGCAGTAAAGGACATGTATTGCCCCTGGCCATAAGCACTGCTCCAGGTGTCAACCGTGATGTGCACGGTGCTGTACAGAGACAGCTGCAGGGAGCGTCCTATGTTGTCTGCCATGTGCGAGTAAAGGGCGGGGATGGCTTTATTAGAAAAGTAATGGTGGTCCCTAAAAGCAGTACAATCCACTAAATTGTACGGCAGAGACTGCACAGCCAGCAACTTGGCCAGGTGGGAATTAAGTTTGCGCACTGTGGGATTGCTGGTTGTGTAAACTTGCTTCCTGGCCACTCACTTGATGATGGATGGCTAACGAGTAGGAGGAGGTGAAGAAACGCACACGGTTGACGACGAGAAGGTGTATGTACTAGTTACGCCCCAGGATGCAGGCTGCCTGACGATAGGGACCCTGGGAGAAGTAGCCAGCTCTTCAGAATCAAGGCGCTGCTGTAATCCACCTTGGTTAGACAAATGCGTGGCATGATGCCGCTTCAGATGGTTCCACAGAGCAGTTGTCCCTACATTTGAGGTGGTGAAATACTTCCACACACCTGACATTCGGCCTCCAGAGGTGGCCAAGCTTGGAATAGCCCTTGCACGCTTGTACCCTGATGCCCCCACCCTATTTGGGGTCTCACTAGTTCCCAAGGCAGGCCTGGGCCTACCTCGCCTCTGCCCTCTGTTGATGCCACTTCCACCGCCATCCTCCTCGGAGATCAAATCCTCCTCACCACCCCGATCCAGCTCCCAGTTCCTCCTGTCTAACACACAGTCATCAACATCATACTCCCCACCACTTTTGTCTGACTGCAATATCTGCTGTTCCCCACCAACCTCCGCTTCCGGGCAGTCCAAACTCTGACTGCTCTCTAAAAAATCCTCAGGAAGACTTTCCTCAATATCTGCCAGATTGTGCAGTGGGGTTCAGTGGCCTTTTATTTGATAAACACAGAGGGCACACCACTAGGAGGGGGCACTAAAGGCAGAGAGGAGACAGAGAATGACGGGCTTTGCTGGAGCTGAATGGTGGAGCAGGAGGAACACCAATGACGGGCTTTGCTGGAGCTGAATGGTGGAGCAGGAGGAACACTCTGAGTCTGACCCCTGGCTACATGATACTGTATCAGCAGAAGAAAGCACGTCATCCTGCTGTGATTGAGATGAGTGAGCCATCCACTCCACTACCTCTTCCACTTTCTTCTCTACAACAATTGTGCGCCTTGGTGGGTTAGCCTGGTGGAACAGTGGCCAACTACTACGAATTCTACCGATAGAAGCTGCAGCTACATGTCCTTTGCCACTGCTGGCCTGTGCCACCTTCTGTTTTTTTGGAACTCGAGGTCTGGCTGGAAGTGGAACCCTTCTGCTTTCCAGTGCCAGACATTTTCTCTTGACTGTGGCAGCAGGCAATCAGGTCTTTGTCTCTCTCCCTGTCTCTTTCCCTGTCTCCTCTCTCACTCACCCTGCCTGATTAATATAACTAGCTCTGCACTAGTCCTGCCCTAGCCCTGATATCTGTAATGGTGCACAGAACAACAGAAGTTACAGAACACAGTTCTCTGTCTTTCACAAGCTCCTGCTCGTCTCAGCAGGCGCAGCACAAGTGAAGTAACTTGTTTACTCAGCCTATGGGCCAATCAGAGCAAGCCCTTCCCCCAAGTCAGGTGACCGGGTTCTTCCCGGGCTTTTTGCCGTTCTAACCCATCCACCGCGAACATTTCTGCACAAATAACGAACATACAGTAAAAGTACGCTACTTAACTGAATCCGTACGCATTAGCGTACAAATTATCAGATGCGTAGCATTAGTGTACAAATTATCAGATGCTTACGTAGCGTTAGCGTACAAAGATTTAAGAACATTTAAGATTCGTACGGAGCGAATCTGGAAAGATCTGGATTCACTTCAGAGTAGGAAATAATTTAGATTAGTATCGAATCGAATAGATTCGCTCATCTCTAATTGCTGTGTTTTTTAATGTATGATTCATTTTTCCTTTCCAGTGTAACAATGTGTGACAGCATCCTCAGCCTTTACTACAACTGCAATAAACGTCTGCTAAAAAGACTTTCATACAGGGATACAATAATAGTGAATACAAGATATGACAGAGTCAGTACCAAAACACTTAATCTGTGATTGTTTTGACATCTTTTATTGAAACATCAAGCAATCGTCATAATTGAAGAGACAATGAAGCTGAGAAATTCAAGTGCTTCCAGAACACTTGCCCTGTGACATTTCGTAGTTTCTTTCAACACATTTTTATTGTTGTATCATCTTTACTGACATATTTATGTCTTCTTTGTCTTGTGGTGATGTAAGGATGTAGTCTCATTAAAGCAGAGATGTTACCAGAATATGCTGTCCAAATTAAGGGTATCATATTAAAGTGATAGGTGTACTGGGCTCTTCAAACAGCACACAAATATTGGTTAATAACCAGTAAGAAAGAATGTAGTAAACTCATAGTTAGGAGTTTGCTGATGAGTAGATCAAAAGTATCAACCAGATTCCACCATTCATTTTTCAGAGCTCCTTTGGAAAATGAAAGGTGGAATCTAATTGGTTGCTATAGGTAACTAGGGTAGTATTCGTTTACGCCAGTTTTGATAAATCTCCCCATCTATTTTTTTACCTACTATTATTCAGATGGCACAATATGTGTTTGCTTGGTCCTGTCAATATAAAAAGGTAAACATATTATGGCAAAAGATCTGCTTTAAAGGGTGCTTTTTCTGGGATTAAACAATGACCTATCCTTAGGATCAACAATCAATGTATGATTGGTGTGGATCCAACCCCTGGCACCCCCTGATCAGCAGAATGAAAGAGCTGTGGCTTATTATCACTATAAGGCCCCTTTCACACGAGCGGGAGACTCGCATGTCTCCCGCAACGCATCTACAGGGCTGGACTCCGCACGGACAGGGATCGCATATAATGCTATGCGATCCCTGTCAGTGCGGAGTCCAGCCCTGTAGATCCGTTGCGGGAGACATGCGAGTCTCCCGCTCGTGTGAAAGGGGCCTAACTCATGTGACTACATCTCATATGGATTCATTTGAATTAGGGCTCATGCACATGGCAGTAAGTGTTTTGCGGATCTGCAAAATCGTAGATCTGCAGAACGCGAATCCTGGCACGCCACCATTAATTTTTAAACTTCTATAGAAATGTCCTATACTTGTCTGCAAAACAGACAAGAAGAGTACATGTTCTAACTTTTTTTGTGGGGCCACGTAATGGACATGTGGATGTAGACAGCACACTGCGTGCTGTCCACATCTTTTGCAGCCCCCATTAAAAAATAGATATAGATATGCTCCTAAATGCTATTTTAATGCATTTTCCATATAGAATATAATTTTTCCATGAAGGCAATTTATGAAGAGTAGCCTCTGCTGTATTCTAGGTTGTTTGTAAGTATTAAAGCAAGTCAGACTGGCCTAACAAAGTACTAGAGCATCCCCCAGCAAAATATAACCACATTTTGAGCTGACTTTGGGGGCTGGTTATTTGCAACTAGAATGTATTTCTCATGGGGAGAATCACAAATAAACTTTTAGAACTTACTTCTGGAAACGTCGACTCACAAGGTCACTAATGGATTTGATATAGGGCTGAACCAGGGAGAAAAGTCCATAGGATTGTGTATTTTTAACGTTTTAGCCCCGCAGAGAGGTATGGACCTTTGCATAGGAGATCCACAGGTTGCTACTCTGGAGTAGTCTCTGTCAGCTGAACTGAGATGTAGACAAATACAAATTCCTATAATTCACCATAAAAAGTCAGCAGGCAGGAATTGTTATCAGACAGAGCAAGAGTCATGGCATGAATGGGTTAAGGGTTTCTTCATATCTGCTTCCACCAATATGAGCAGACAACAAAAGTACTGCATTCAAGACTTTGTTTTCCACTAAAAAAGGAGGCACCAGAAAGGACCTCATTATAGTCAGTGTTGTCTGTTTGACGTTGGTTTCAGTTACAATATGTGCCAAATCCGGCATTTCCATTATTTTCGTTGTTATGCTCCTACTGGAAATAACTAGCCCAGAATGTGAAAATGGCCTAAAAAGTAATCCAACCATTTTAGAGGATATATTAATAAGATAAATATTAAAACACTAAAATACCCAGCCTGACCCTATCAACAGCAACATAATAGTAAGTACCCCACTGTGCTGTTGTTTAGTCACCAAAGCCAAACAGTAAAATAAAATAAGCGTTACAATACATACAAGTGTCTAACAATTAGAATAACAATGTAGAAAACAGCTACTGTCAATGTGTGGATATAATGTGGTCAACTGCTGGTAGAATTTCCTAATCCTACCTACCTAATGTAAGTTAAAGGGGTTTTCCAGGATTGTACTACTGATGACCTATCCTCAGGATAGGCCATCAGTATCTGATCGGCGGGGGTCCGACACCCAAGACCCCTGCCGATCAGCTATTTGAGAAGGCACCGGTGCTCCCGTGAACGCCGAGGCCTTCTCTCAGCTTTTCCTAGGCCAGTGACCTCACGTTCATCGGTCACGGGCCTGAATGAGGCTGAGCGCGATACCAAGCACAGCCGCTGTACAATGTATGTGCATGATGTGTGCATGGTGAGCAAAGAGAATGCCTTGGCGCTCACAGGAGCGTCGGTATCTTCTCAAACAGCTGTTGTCGGACCCCCACAGATCAGATACTGATGATCTATCCTGAGGATAGGTCATCAGTAGTTAATTCCCAGAAAACCCCTTTAAGAAGGATTAATGCTTCAAATTAACAGGTTATTATTTAAGTAAGTATTTCAATAAAGTGACATATAGGATGCACTTATATGTAAAATGAGAGTGCTAAAGATTAGAGGGTTATTATAGTATTGAACATGGTATAAGAGACATGGTATAACTACCGTATTAGTCCTCTTAGGGGGCTACAGCCTTGGGATCTTTTGATCCCTTGTCCTATTTACCCTAATAGAGATCTATTAGGGTGAATAGGATTTTTACACTGTCCCTGCTGCACTGTTTGTGCACACAGCAGCAGGGAGCTTACCATGGGAGCCATGGAAGGCTTCAGAAGCGTCCAGACTGCCATGGTAACCGATCCAAGCCCCGCGATTTCTCTGCAGGAGCTCCATTTGGAAGGCGGAGGGAGTCACATCCCTCAGCCTAACTCCATAGGTGCCATGTTCAGACTTGATTGCGGCACCTGACGGGTTAAATGACGGAGTCTGGTGGATTAAATGACGGGTTCCCAACACATATGGACTGAGATCACTGCAGCAGCCCGCTCCATGTCTCTTACAGGGAAGGCCTTAAATATCTCAAGAGACAGTGCTAAACCACACACTGCATCCATCACAACACCATGGCTTCACAAAAGAACAGTCTGTGTGCTGAATTAGCCTTCCTGCACCCCAGGTCTTTCATCAATACAAAAAATTTGGATCATCATGAAATGAAAAACCCGGCAAAAAAGATTCAGGACTGTTGAGCAGCTAGAATCCTACATCAGACAAGAATGGAATAACAACATTCCTCTTCCAAAAATCCAGCAATTGGTCTCCTCACTTCCCAGATGTTTACAGACTGTTGTCTAAAGGAGAGGGGATACTACACAATATTTGACTTGGCCCTGTCCCAACTTTTTTGAGATGCATTACTGCCATCAAGTTATAAATGAGTTATTTTTTTTCATGAAATGGTAAAATGTCTTTCAACATCTTATGTGTGTTCTATGTTCTATTGTGAATAAAATATGGATCTATGAGATTTGTAAATAATTGCACTCTGTTACTATTTACATTTATTTACATTTTACATAGCTTCTCAATTGGAATTGGAGTTGTACAAAAGTACAGTAACTAGTTTTTCATGGAAAATATATAATATAAATATATAATATATAACTAGTTTTTTCATGCTAAATTATATTAAAATATATAAAAATTATATTTAATGGTGCACAACCAATGTAAGTGCAGCAGAATATATATTTTAATATTCCTAAGAATCAAAATAATATTAAAGGGGTTATCTCATCAAAGACAATGGGGGCATATCGCTAGGGTATGTCCTCATTGTCTGATAGGTGTGAGTCCCACCGCTGGGACCCACACCTACATCGAGAACTGAGCCTTGAAAGCGGTGCCGGTCGCACTGTACATGCACAGCTGCCCTCCATTCATTTCTATGGGGTGCCTGAAAATAGCTGAGCATTGGCATAGAAGTGAATGGGAGCGGTGGTCGCGCAAGTGAGGCATGCTCCCATTTACTTCTATGGGCAGTGCGCTTGGTGGTGGCCGGACTGGAGTCCTCCAGCCACCATTTTGTTGGGCTCCGTTTAGGAGATAGGTGGGAGTCCCAGCAGTGGGACCCGCACCTATAAGACAATGGGGGCATATCCTAACGATATGTCCCCCTTGTCCGAAATAAGACAACCCCTTTAAGGATAGGAAGAATTGTAGAACTGTTTTCTTTCACAGCACAAAAAGCAAACACTACTTATGTCCTAGGTGCATTCAAAGGATAATTTTGCTAGGTTCAATTTTCCCTTGTTTGCAAAAAATAAAATAAAAATGATGTACAAGGTATTGTGTCTGCAATAAGCTAAGATTGTCCTAAACTAATATTTTATGCTGTGTAAAAAGAAATTTCCTTGCCTGATTACTTAGCAGACGCTCATTCAGGACAAAAAGACTGAATAAGCACCTAGGGTTTAGTAAACCATATCTCTTGTGCCTGGTGTCTTAATTTTTATACATTCATTCAACATAATGTATACAAGTAAGGGCTCATTCAGACAAACGCATGGTCACCATGCCCATGTTGCGGATCGCAAATAGCGGTCCGCAATACACAGGCAACGGCCATGTGAACTCCGTGCTGTGGTGCAGACCCAGTGACTTGAATTATTCTGCGATCTGCAAGATATGGAAAAGACATGTCCTAACTTTTGCAGTGCGGAGGCACAGACCTGAAAGCCCACAGAAGGGCTTCCGAGGGTTTCCGATCCATGCCTCATCAGTGCAAAAGATAGGACATGTCCCATCTTTTGTTGTATCTTGTGGATCGCGGACCCACTCAAGCCAATGAGTCTGCACCACAGCATGGAGTTCATACAGCCAGTGCCCGTGTATTGTGTACCCACTATCTGTGGTCCACAACATGGGCACTATGACCATATGGTCGTGTGTTTAATAATAAATTATATCATAACCTTTCAAGATATCAGCATTCTGGTTTGGCCCAAATAAAGCAAAATGTCACATAGAGTCTCAGCTGTTATTAAAATCCCATCAAATTATAAGACATCCTATCCAAACACTGGGAAGAAAGTTTACAGTTGCTTAGTCTTGCAGATGATTCTTGTGTACTATTCTGAAAGATGTCATCTTGTATTTTACACTTTTCAAAGTTCATGTGAGTATAGGCAGCACAGGACAAGTTTCTTGGACACTGAAGCAACATACCATTATTATTTCTTCACGTATTTCCTTTCCAGAAATCATGAGAAATGAGAAACAATAATCCTCATTTCGTGAAATTTAAATGACATTGGAATTAAATATTTCATAGCCTTGATGGTTCTGATTTTCATCTATATTCAGGAATGCAAGTTTACCTTAAACATTACATTTTAATATTAATAGCCCATGATTCCTCAATGAATTGCCAAATAATGAAGGATCCTGTTGAATGACACCAATCAGAGATCTTGAAAACCAAGATGAATTGATACAGAAAATGTATTAGAGAATTATATCATTTTAATTATACAAAATATACCATTTATTTACTGAAGCTGGAATACTCTTGTAATCTGTCACTCCTTTGCATCTTATATTGAAGTCTATTATGCCAGATACGGATAAAGTGGTCATTGAATATCAGTTGAATATTGATAAATGGAGCTGTCTTATAGCAATCGTGAGTCTCTAAGCAAGGCTCTGACAATGTGGAGTACTAGTTCATTGTTTTCACGTAGTTAATTAATTTGTGTAAAAGGGGAAAAGGTCCATCGTGTTCAGTCTGTTATAATTCTGGGTTTGTTATCATATAGTAATGTTGAGCTGCATGAGATGCTTGCTGAATGCAATTTGAAAATCAAGTCAAACACGGTGATTTGTTTGGTGATTATTAAAACATTGCACACAGGTTTTCTTGAGGTCAGAACCTTTTCCAGCTTTTTTTGTGACTTTATGAATACAGAACAGGTCAATTACTGACATAATTTATCGGATAGAAAAACACACATTGGTCTACTTCTGTTAAAGAAAGAAAAACCCACAATGGTCTCTGAAATAACTTGAGACTGACAAAAGTAATAATTAGAGATGAGCGAGCATACTCGTCCGAGCTTGGTGCTCGTTTGTGCATTAGGGTACTCGTAACTGCTCGCTGCTCGGACGAGTATCTCGCCATGCTCGAGGAAATGTCAACTTCCGCATCGTGCTTTTTTGGCGCCTAAAAACACAGCCAATCACAAGCCAGGAGACTCTGCGTACCATCCAGTATCACGTGGGGCCCTTAGATGTCGATAGCAGGGGTTGGCTGGCCTGATCAGGTGACCCTGGAATATACTACCGACTGGCCGCGGTGCTCGGCTCAGATGCCGTCTGGATGTCGTTAGGGATAGAGCTGCTGCCTTTCAGGGACAGTGTTAGGGCCTGCATTTAGTTGTCTGTTAGGCAGGGATCACCCACAAAGAACCCAACAGCCCTACTAAGGGCTAGAAGACATTTTTTTTTTTTTTTGCTCACTTGGCTGGCTGGCACTAGTAGTGCAGCTATCGCCATATCTAACCCTGTTTTTTTTTTTATTGTTCTATCTCAGTGATACAAATCCATTGCACACAGCACTGTGGAACCATTCTGTGTGTCACAGTTCAGCACTGACTCACTCCAATCCATATATACTGTCCAGGTGACACTTTCTGTACGTCACAGAATACAACCAAGTCATTTGCTACCAATATCATCTACAGCTTGATCCAGAAAACTCTCTGTGCGACATTTGTCTGGGTCGCAGACTAAATAGTCACCGTTAACAGGGTGTCAGAAAGTCCTACCATAGTTCTTGCACGTCACGTTCCCAAAACAACAAAATAAGTTTTTCAGTTGTTTTAGCTCAGTGATACAAATCCATTTTACTCAGCTGCGTGTAACCTTTCTGTGTGTCACAGTTCAGTACACTAGCTCCCATCCGTATATACTGTCCAGGTGACACTTTCTGTACGTCACAGAATACAACCAAGTCATTTGCTACCAATATCATCTACCGCTTGATCCAGAAAATTCTCTGTGTGACATTTGTCTGGGTCGCAGACTAAATAGCCACCGTTAACAGGGTGTCAGTGAGTTCTACCATAGTTCTTGCACGTCACGTTCCCAAAAAAACAAAATAAAAAAAAAATTATTTTTTCAGTTGTTTTAGCTCAGTGATACAAATCCATTTTACTCAGCTGCGTGTAACCTTTCTGTGTGTCACAGTTCAGCACATTCGCTCCCATCCGTATATACTGTCCAGGTGACACTTTCTGTACGTCACAGAATACAACCAAGTCATTTGCTACCAATATCATCTACCGCTTGATCCAGAAAATTCTCTGTGTGACATTTGTCTGGGTCGCAGACTAAATAGCCACCGTTAACAGGGTGTCAGTGAGTTCTACCATAGTTCTTGCACGTCACGTTCCCAAAAAACAAATTTAAAAAAAATATAAAAAACAAATAAAAAAAAATTATTTTTCAGTTGTTTTAGCTCAGTGATACAAATCCATTTTACTCAGCTGCGTGTAACCTTTCTGTGTGTCACAGTTCAGCACATTCGCTCCCATCCGTATATACTGTCCAGGTGACACTTTCTGTACGTCACAGAATACAACCAAGTCATTTGCTACCAATATCATCTACCGCTTGATCCAGAAAATTCTCTGTGCGACATTTGTCTGGGTCGCAGACTAAATAGCCACCGTTAACAGGGTGTCAGTCAGTTCTACCATAGTTCCTTGCACGTCACGTTCCCAAAAAAACAAAATAAAAAAAAAAAATTATTTTTTCAGTTGTTTTAGCTCAGTGATACAAATCCATTTTACTCAGCTGTGTGTAACCTTTCTGTGTGTCACAGTTCAGCACATTCGCTCCCATCCGTATATACTGTCCAGGTGACACTTTCTGTACGTCACAGAATACAACCAAGTCATTTGCTACCAATATCATCTACCGCTTGATCCAGAAAATTCTCTGTGTGACATTTGTCTGGGTCGCAGACTAAATAGCCACCGTTAACAGGGTGTCAGTGAGTTCTACCATAGTTCTTGCACGTCACGTTCCCAAAAAAACAAAATATAAAAAAAAAATTATTTTTTCAGTTGTTTTAGCTCAGTGATACAAATCCATTTTACTCAGCTGTGTGTAACCTTTCTGTGTGTCACAGTTCAGCACATTCGCTCCCATCCGTATATACTGTCCAGGTGACACTTTCTGTACGTCACAGAATACAACCAAGTCATTTGCTACCAATATCATCTACCGCTTGATCCAGAAAATTCTCTGTGCGACATTTGTCTGGGTCGCAGACTAAATAGCCACCGTTAACAGGGTGTCAGTGAGTTCTACCATAGTTCTTGCACGTCACGTTCCCAAAAAAACAAAATAAAAAAAAAATTATTTTTTCAGTTGTTTTAGCTCAGTGATACAAATCCATTTTACTCAGCTGTGTGTAACCTTTCTGTGTGTCACAGTTCAGCACATTCGCTCCGATCCGTATATACTGTCCAGGTGACACTTTCTGTACGTCACAGAATACAACCAAGTCATTTGCTACCAATATCATCTACCGCTTGATCCAGAAAATTCTCTGTGCGACATTTGTCTGGGTCGCAGACTAAATAGCCACCGTTAACAGGGTGTCAGTGAGTTCTACCATAGTTCCTGCACGTCACGTTCCCAAAAAAACAAAATATAAAAAAAAAAATTAGTTTTTCAGTTGTTTTAGCTCAGTGATACAAATCCATTTTACTCAGCTGTGTGTAACCTTTCTGTGTGTCACAGTTCAGCACATTCGCTCCGATCCGTATATACTGTCCAGGTGACACTTTCTGTACGTCACAGAATACAACCAAGTCATTTGCTACCAATATCATCTACCGCTTGATCCAGAAAATTCTCTGTGTGACATTTGTCTGGGTCGCAGACTAAATAGCCACCGTTAACAGGGTGTCAGTGAGTTCTACCATAGTTCTTGCACGTCACGTTCCCAAAAAAACAAAATTAAAAAAAAAAAAATTATTTTTTCAGTTGTTTTAGCTCAGTGATACAAATCCATTTTACTCAGCTGTGTGTAACCTTTCTGTGTGTCACAGTTCAGCACATTCGCTCCCATCCGTATATACTGTCCAGGTGACACTTTCTGTACGTCACAGAATACAACCAAGTCATTTGCTACCAATATCATCTACCGCTTGATCCAGAAAATTCTCTGTGCGACATTTGTCTGGGTCGCAGACTAAATAGCCACCGTTAACAGGGTGTCAGTGAGTTCTACCATAGTTCTTGCACGTCACGTTCCCAAAAAAACAAAAATAAAAAAAAAATTATTTTTTCAGTTGTTTTAGCTCAGTGATACAAATCCATTTTACTCAGCTGTGTGTAACCTTTCTGTGTGTCACAGTTCAGCACATTCGCTCCCATCCGTATATACTGTCCAGGTGACACTTTCTGTACGTCACAGAATACAACCAAGTCATTTGCTACCAATATCATCTACCGCTTGATCCAGAAAATTCTCTGTGCGACATTTGTCTGGGTCGCAGACTAAATAGCCACCGTTAACAGGGTGTCAGTGAGTTCTACCATAGTTCTTGCACGTCACGTTCCCAAAAAAACAAAATAAAAAAAAAAAATTATTTTTTCAGTTGTTTTAGCTCAGTGATACAAATCCATTTTACTCAGCTGTGTGTAACCTTTCTGTGTGTCACAGTTCAGCACATTCGCTCCCATCCGTATATACTGTCCAGGTGACACTTTCTGTACGTCACAGAATACAACCAAGTCATTTGCTACCAATATCATCTACCGCTTGATCCAGAAAATTCTCTGTGCGACATTTGTCTGGGTCGCAGACTAAATAGCCACCGTTAACAGGGTGTCAGTGAGTTCTACCATAGTTCCTGCACGTCACGTTCCCAAAAAAACAAAATTTAAAAAAAATATAAAAAAACAAATATAAAAAAAATTATTTTTTCAGTTGTTTTAGCTCAGTGATACAAATCCATTTTACTCAGCTGTGTGTAACCTTTCTGTGTGTCACAGTTCAGCACATTCGCTCCGATCCGTATATACTGTCCAGGTGACACTTTCTGTACGTCACAGAATACAACCAAGTCATTTGCTACCAATATCATCTACCGCTTGATCCAGAAAATTCTCTGTGCGACATTTGTCTGGGTCGCAGACTAAATAGCCACCGTTAACAGGGTGTCAGTGAGTTCTACCATAGTTCTTGCACGTCACGTTCCCAAAAAACAAATTTAAAAAAATATAAAAAAAAATATAAAAAAAATTATTTTTTCAGTTGTTTTAGCTCAGTGATACAAATCCATTTTACTCAGCTGTGTGTAACCTTTCTGTGTGTCACAGTTCAGCACATTCGCTCCCATCCGTATATACTGTCCAGGTGACACTTTCTGTACGTCACAGAATACAACCAAGTCATTTGCTACCAATATCATCTACCGCTTGATCCAGAAAATTCTCTGTGCGACATTTGTCTGGGTCGCAGACTAAATAGCCACCGTTAACAGGGTGTCAGTGAGTTCTACCATAGTTCCTGCACGTCACGTTCCCAAAAAACAAATTAAAAAAATATAAAAAAAAAAAAAAATTAGTTTTTCAGTTGTTTTAGCTCAGTGATACAAATCCATTTTACTCAGCTGTGTGTAACCTTTCTGTGTGTCACAGTTCAGCACATTCGCTCCGATCCGTATATACTGTCCAGGTGACACTTTCTGTACGTCACAGAATACAACCAAGTCATTTGCTACCAATATCATCTACCGCTTGATCCAGAAAATTCTCTGTGCGACATTTGTCTGGGTCGCAGACTAAATAGCCACCGTTAACAGGGTGTCAGTGAGTTCTACCATAGTTCTTGCACGTCACGTTCCCAAAAAAACAAAATAAAAAAAAAAAATTATTTTTTCAGTTGTTTTAGCTCAGTGATACAAATCCATTTTACTCAGCTGTGTGTAACCTTTCTGTGTGTCACAGTTCAGCACATTCGCTCCCATCCGTATATACTGTCCAGGTGACACTTTCTGTACGTCACAGAATACAACCAAGTCATTTGCTACCAATATCATCTACCGCTTGATCCAGAAAATTCTCTGTGTGACATTTGTCTGGGTCGCAGACTAAATAGCCACCGTTAACAGGGTGTCAGTGAGTTCTACCATAGTTCCTGCACGTCACGTTCCCAAAAAAACAAAATTAAAAAAAAAAAAAAAAAAATTATTTTTTCAGTTGTTTTAGCTCAGTGATACAAATCCATTTTACTCAGCTGTGTGTAACCTTTCTGTGTGTCACAGTTCAGCACATTCGCTCCCATCCGTATATACTGTCCAGGTGACACTTTCTGTACGTCACAGAATACAACCAAGTCATTTGCTACCAATATCATCTACCGCTTGATCCAGAAAATTCTCTGTGCGACATTTGTCTGGGTCGCAGACTAAATAGCCACCGTTAACAGGGTGTCAGTGAGTTCTACCATAGTTCTTGCACGTCACGTTCCCAAAAAAACAAAATAAAAAAAAAAAATTATTTTTTCAGTTGTTTTAGCTCAGTGATACAAATCCATTTTACTCAGCTGTGTGTAACCTTTCTGTGTGTCACAGTTCAGCACATTCGCTCCCATCCGTATATACTGTCCAGGTGACACTTTCTGTACGTCACAGAATACAACCAAGTCATTTGCTACCAATATCATCTACCGCTTGATCCAGAAAATTCTCTGTGCGACATTTGTCTGGGTCGCAGACTAAATAGCCACCGTTAACAGGGTGTCAGTGAGTTCTACCATAGTTCCTGCACGTCACGTTCCCAAAAAAACAAAATTAAAAAAAAATATAAAAAAACAAATATAAAAAAAAATTAGTTTTTCAGTTGTTTTAGCTCAGTGATACAAATCCATTTTACTCAGCTGTGTGTAACCTTTCTGTGTGTCACAGTTCAGCACATTCGCTCCCATCCGTATATACTGTCCAGGTGACACTTTCTGTACGTCACAGAATACAACCAAGTCATTTGCTACCAATATCATCTACCGCTTGATCCAGAAAATTCTCTGTGCGACATTTGTCTGGGTCGCAGACTAAATAGCCACCGTTAACAGGGTGTCAGTGAGTTCTACCATAGTTCTTGCACGTCACGTTCCCAAAAAAACAAAATAAAAAAAAAAAAAATTATTTTTTCAGTTGTTTTAGCTCAGTGATACAAATCCATTTTACTCAGCTGTGTGTAACCTTTCTGTGTGTCACAGTTCAGCACATTCGCTCCGATCCGTATATACTGTCCAGGTGACACTTTCTGTACGTCACAGAATACAACCAAGTCATTTGCTACCAATATCATCTACCGCTTGATCCAGAAAATTCTCTGTGCGACATTTGTCTGGGTCGCAGACTAAATAGCCACCGTTAACAGGGTGTCAGTGAGTTCTACCATAGTTCTTGCACGTCACGTTCCCAAAAAAACAAAATTAAAAAAAAAAAAAAAAAAATTAGTTTTTCAGTTGTTTTAGCTCAGTGATACAAATCCATTTTACTCAGCTGTGTGTAACCTTTCTGTGTGTCACAGTTCAGCACATTCGCTCCCATCCGTATATACTGTCCAGGTGACACTTTCTGTACGTCACAGAATACAACCAAGTCATTTGCTACCAATATCATCTACCGCTTGATCCAGAAAATTCTCTGTGCGACATTTGTCTGGGTCGCAGACTAAATAGCCACCGTTAACAGGGTGTCAGTGAGTTCTACCATAGTTCCTGCACGTCACGTTCCCAAAAAAACAAAATATAAAAAAAAAAATTATTTTTTCAGTTGTTTTAGCTCAGTGATACAAATCCATTTTACTCAGCTGTGTGTAACCTTTCTGTGTGTCACAGTTCAGCACATTCGCTCCCATCCGTATATACTGTCCAGGTGACACTTTCTGTACGTCACAGAATACAACCAAGTCATTTGCTACCAATATCATCTACCGCTTGATCCAGAAAATTCTCTGTGTGACATTTGTCTGGGTCGCAGACTAAATAGCCACCGTTAACAGGGTGTCAGTCAGTTCTACCATAGTTCTTGCACGTCACGTTCCCAAAAAAACAAAATAAAAAAAAAAATTATTTTTTCAGTTGTTTTAGCTCAGTGATACAAATCCATTTTACTCAGCTGTGTGTAACCTTTCTGTGTGTCACAGTTCAGCACATTCGCTCCCATCCGTATATACTGTCCAGGTGACACTTTCTGTACGTCACAGAATACAACCAAGTCATTTGCTACCAATATCATCTACCGCTTGATCCAGAAAATTCTCTGTGCGACATTTGTCTGGGTCGCAGACTAAATAGCCACCGTTAACAGGGTGTCAGTGAGTTCTACCATAGTTCTTGCACGTCACGTTCCCAAAAAAACAAAATTAAAAAAATAAAAAAATATAAAAAAAAATTAGTTTTTCAGTTGTTTTAGCTCAGTGATACAAATCCATTTTACTCAGCTGTGTGTAACCTTTCTGTGTGTCACAGTTCAGCACATTCGCTCCCATCCGTATATACTGTCCAGGTGACACTTTCTGTACGTCACAGAATACAACCAAGTCATTTGCTACCAATATCATCTACCGCTTGATCCAGAAAATTCTCTGTGCGACATTTGTCTGGGTCGCAGACTAAATAGCCACCGTTAACAGGGTGTCAGTGAGTTCTACCATAGTTCTTGCACGTCACGTTCCCAAAAAAACAAAATAAAAAAAAAAATTTATTTTTTCAGTTGTTTTAGCTCAGTGATACAAATCCATTTTACTCAGCTGTGTGTAACCTTTCTGTGTGTCACAGTTCAGCACATTCGCTCCGATCCGTATATACTGTCCAGGTGACACTTTCTGTACGTCACAGAATACAACCAAGTCATTTGCTACCAATATCATCTACCGCTTGATCCAGAAAATTCTCTGTGCGACATTTGTCTGGGTCGCAGACTAAATAGCCACCGTTAACAGGGTGTCAGTGAGTTCTACCATAGTTCTTGCACGTCACGTTCCCAAAAAAACAAATTAAAAAAAATATAAAAAAAAATAAAAAAAATTAGTTTTTCAGTTGTTTTAGCTCAGTGATACAAATCCATTTTACTCAGCTGTGTGTAACCTTTCTGTGTGTCACAGTTCAGCACATTCGCTCCCATCCGTATATACTGTCCAGGTGACACTTTCTGTACGTCACAGAATACAACCAAGTCATTTGCTACCAATATCATCTACCGCTTGATCCAGAAAATTCTCTGTGCGACATTTGTCTGGGTCGCAGACTAAATAGCCACCGTTAACAGGGTGTCAGTGAGTTCTACCATAGTTCCTGCACGTCACGTTCCCAAAAAAACAAAAATATAAAAAAAAAAAATTATTTTTCAGTTGTTTTAGCTCAGTGATACAAATCCATTTTACTCAGCTGTGTGTAACCTTTCTGTGTGTCACAGTTCAGCACATTCGCTCCGATCCGTATATACTGTCCAGGTGACACTTTCTGTACGTCACAGAATACAACCAAGTCATTTGCTACCAATATCATCTACCGCTTGATCCAGAAAATTCTCTGTGCGACATTTGTCTGGGTCGCAGACTAAATAGCCACCGTTAACAGGGTGTCAGTGAGTTCTACCATAGTTCTTGCACGTCACGTTCCCAAAAAACAAAATAAAAAAAAAAAATTATTTTTCAGTTGTTTTAGCTCAGTGATACAAATCCATTTTACTCAGCTGTGTGTAACCTTTCTGTGTGTCACAGTTCAGCACATTCGCTCCGATCCGTATATACTGTCCAGGTGACACTTTCTGTACGTCACAGAATACAACCAAGTCATTTGCTACCAATATCATCTACCGCTTGATCCAGAAAATTCTCTGTGCGACATTTGTCTGGGTCGCAGACTAAATAGCCACCGTTAACAGGGTGTCAGTGAGTTCTACCATAGTTCTTGCACGTCACGTTCCCAAAAAAACAAAATAAAAAAAAAAAAATTATTTTTTCAGTTGTTTTAGCTCAGTGATACAAATCCATTTTACTCAGCTGTGTGTAACCTTTCTGTGTGTCACAGTTCAGCACATTCGCTCCCATCCGTATATACTGTCCAGGTGACACTTTCTGTACGTCACAGAATACAACCAAGTCATTTGCTACCAATATCATCTACCGCTTGATCCAGAAAATTCTCTGTGCGACATTTGTCTGGGTCGCAGACTAAATAGCCACCGTTAACAGGGTGTCAGTGAGTTCTACCATAGTTCCTGCACGTCACGTTCCCAAAAAAACAAATTTAAAAAAAATATAAAAAAACAAATATAAAAAAAAATTAGTTTTTCAGTTGTTTTAGCTCAGTGATACAAATCCATTTTACTCAGCTGTGTGTAACCTTTCTGTGTGTCACAGTTCAGCACATTCGCTCCCATCCGTATATACTGTCCAGGTGACACTTTCTGTACGTCACAGAATACAACCAAGTCATTTGCTACCAATATCATCTACCGCTTGATCCAGAAAATTCTCTGTGCGACATTTGTCTGGGTCGCAGACTAAATAGCCACCGTTAACAGGGTGTCAGTGAGTTCTACCATAGTTCTTGCACGTCACGTTCCAAAAAAACAAAATTAAAAAAAATATAAAAAACAAATATAAAAAAAAATTAGTTTTTCAGTTGTTTTAGCTCAGTGATACAAATCCATTTTACTCAGCTGTGTGTAACCTTTCTGTGTGTCACAGTTCAGCACATTCGCTCCGATCCGTATATACTGTCCAGGTGACACTTTCTGTACGTCACAGAATACAACCAAGTCATTTGCTACCAATATCATCTACCGCTTGATCCAGA
The DNA here is from genome assembly GCA_900303285.1 of Rhinella marina. Lineage (NCBI taxonomy): Eukaryota > Metazoa > Chordata > Amphibia > Anura > Bufonidae > Rhinella > Rhinella marina. The sequence continues at coordinate 1,554,213 of ONZH01025619.1, forward strand.
AAATTCTCTGTGTGACATTTGTCTGGGTCGCAGACTAAATAGCCACCGTTAACAGGGTGTCAGTGAGTTCTACCATAGTTCTTGCACGTCACGTTCCAAAAAAAACAAAATAAAAAAAAAAAATTATTTTTTCAGTTGTTTTAGCTCAGTGATACAAATCCATTTTACTCAGCTGCGTGTAACCTTTCTGTGTGTCACAGTTCAGCACATTCGCTCCATCCGTATATACTGTCC